>JAQFYQ010000340.1:0-18214 GCA_034694885.1 Buchholzia appendiculata | reverse complement strand
TAACACGGAGCTAAACCCAAAATTTTCGGCTCGAAAGAGCTAAGTTAGCTCCGAAAGAGCTAAATCTGGTCACGCTGTCTTCAAAGATCACTCAATAAGAATGTGTTTCTTCCCCTTTTCTTTTTTGGATCTTTAATATAACCTCGATTACAAGGTGAGCATCTGCATCAGTAGGCCTATAGTTATGCTGCACTGAACTGTGTTGGCAGAACGTCAACGGTCAAGGCAAGGCTGTAGATGTTGGTGTAGTGTACACTGTACAGTGCGCAGGGCTGTTACTAAGCTGGCTCGTTTTCACTGGATCAAGGCTCTTTACAGGAACCGACAATAATTTAATTGTAGCTTTCAATTTTTTTTCTCAAAACAGCCTAATGTTTTTATAACATAATTTGAGCAAAGGCCTTGGTCAATTATTATCCACACCTCAGTGTCATCTAAGCAACAAGACGAACGAAATAGGCAACGTCCAAAACATACATGAATGTAAGAAGATAAGTTATTTGAAAGAGGTTGAACCCTAAATCATGCAGACCGAATGATTAAATCTAGGGCTATAATTTTTTAAAATAAATTTGACAGGATACACTTCTGTGTCATCGTCACTGTCGTACCCACAGGAACATGAATGCCATCTTTGCACACCCCAGTATATTTACAAATAAGTTTTTTTGAATTCTGAAACGTTTCGTTGAAACGTAAAGTGCGCAGTTGATAGCTATATTCAAAAATTTCCAAAAAATGAACTCGAAAATAGTTGAATGAGAGAATTAAGAAGCACATAGAACGTTTATCCTCAAACGATCTATGGCAATGATTTTGATTGGTCCAGATGATCAAAATTATTTGTTTTCAAACTTAATTTCGTGAGAATGGGAATTCAGACCACCGTTCCCACACCGGCAACTTTTTTTTACCATAGCAACACATGGTACGCTAGAAGTGCACCTCATATACATACATAGATACCACTGGTTCACCTGATATTATATCCCTTATTTGTGCAAGCCCTGGGGCAGTTTATTGATTCACAGTTTTCAGCACAATTCAAGACTTGTATATGTTGGGTTGTTGATGAATCAGTTCGAGCTTTGACATGACACTCCAAGTCTCTCCCAAAGTTCAGTAAATTGGCAAGAATCTTCAGCAGCGTGATATAGAATTTTATCGCAGATAAAATGCTATATAAGTTTAGCATAAGATGCAATGTGTGCATAAACATCTATGCCGTGTAACTCTTCATCGACAACAGCAAAGATCAGACAGGCCTGGAGTCAGGGATCCGTACCCGTAAAATCCTCCAAAACATGGCCCGTAGTTCAGAGGTCCCAGGTAATATCCAAATTGGAGAACCATGGATAAAAAATGCAAACCAGAAAACAACCATAATGATCATTGTCTCCAATTTCACCCTTCAAAACAACTCGACATAGTTTTGCTCCCTGTGGGTAATTTCTTCATGTAGAAACAGTTCCATATACCTCATTTTACATGAATAAATGTAAATAATATCCACAAATTGGACAAAAAGCTTAAAAGCATCTACGATTTTGTCGAGGTTTCTTGGTTTGTTTCTTATTTCTGTTTCCACACCTACGATTTTGTTGAGGTTTCTTGACAATGTAGGATGCGTTAGAAGTGCATCATAAATACGTATTACATACGGATGCTTAATTTTTCTAACTTCCAATTATGCCAATTGGACTGGAATCCCAGTAAAACCAAATTAACGAACTATAGTTGATGCTTCGCATCAGTTGAAAACAATTATATTCATATATAACTCTTATAGACAGTTACTGAGTAGGTCATTAAATGCTTTGAAATGATTTAGTTGGTGCCCGATGAATATGCTGCTAAACTCGTACATTGAATACTGGCAGATAACTGGTGTGAAATTTACAATGTCAGACTCCCATTAATCACAACACAAGGATCTAGAATTTAATAAAAAGAACAATTCATATATGACAAATTTCATTTTAATATATTATAAATAACTTGGAAAACATTAAAATATTTATAACAACACTCATGGTACATTTGCAGCCACAGAAAACAGTTCCTCACTGCAATTGAAAGTTATAGTGCGTGCAAATGTTGCGCAATAATTTATAAGATGTCTTAACATGGAGAAACCTATGGACCAACCGACCGACCGACCGACCGACCGACCGACAAACAGACAGACAGACAGACAGACAGACAGACAGACAGACAAACAGACAGACAGACAGATAGACGGACAGACATCAGTCCACTAGTCCACTGCAGCAAGGTTAGACACAGTCACATGTAAATCTCTGACAGCCAGTTAAACATTGCAGAGTTGTTGTTAACTTTGTGTGACGCAGCACTAACTAATCATCCAAACAATACTCATCAAAATCTTCCCAACTCACTTCACTGCCAGCCGCCCGTCGCACCAAAGAACGAAGAATCGCCAAAGTTCCCGCCTCCCATTGCTGCATAGCTTCCGTCTCCCATTGCTGCATAGTTCCCGCCTCCCATTGCTGCATAGTTCCCGCCTCCCACTGCTCCACCCGTAAATTCATAACCTCCCACAGCGTACTGATCGTCCCCTGCGGAGCCCCACCCTGAGTCAGCTCCGAATGATTGGAATCCACTCGTTGCTCCCTGCGAGTAATCAAAATCATCTGTCGTGAACTTCTTGCTGCTCGCTGCGCCACCGCCCCGAGCAGGCCCCGCTGCTGCGGGGGTGACCGCTCCTTGTGGACCCCGCTGCTGCTGCACATGGCGTGTGATGGACCCGTCGGGGTTCACCGTCTCCGTGTACGTGGTCACCATGCACATCCCTGGCTGTGCACCAAGCTGTGCACCAGGATGTGCACCAAGCTGTGCACCAGGATGTGCAGCTGTGGCACCCCGGCCTCTTGGAACAGCAACAGCGGTGCTCCTGCCACGGCTCCTGGCACCTCGCCCAGAACCGACACTTCCCATTCCACCCTGGCCGACGGATGAAGACAGAGCACCGTAGCTGCCAGTCGAACCGTAACCACCCATCTGCATCGCTCCCGTTGAATCATATCCACCTCCAAACCCGACACTAGACTGGTCGTAAAATGCATTTTGGTTACTGAAGTCCATACCGTATGAACCATTCAATGAGTCATAAACGCTTCCTCCATAAGCAAGACTCGTGAGCTTGGAGAGAACAGCCGGGGAGTAGGCAGAATTAGCAGCCCCCCGTCCAGTAGCCCCTCGGGTTCCCCCCACTCCACGTCTTTGTCCACCACGGCCTGGCGTCGAAGCCATGGAACCAAACGACAGACCTCCATAGTCCTGCCTCACCTGTGCCCCACTTGAACCTCTTCCAGTACCTCTTCCACCTCTTCCCAGCGAGCCTCCTCGGCTTCCAGCTCGGCCTCGCCCTGCTGTCCCACCACGACCTCCTGCTCCAGAATATCCATATCCACCGGAAGACACTCCATAACTATTTCCTCCTCCTCCCATATAGCCGGTTGTCTGAGCCCAGTTGGATGAGCCGAAGCCGCCATATTCCGACACCCAGGCTTGGCGTTCCTCATTGTACCGTTCGGCCACGGATGCGGCCGCTTCTCTCTGCGCGGCAACCACCTTACGCTTAGCTTCCTCGTCCTCCCACGTCCACATGTTCAGCTTACGCAGAGCGTTCTCGGCCGCATCGGTGCGAGCCGCCTTCTTGCTGCGTCCGAATCCTTGGAACGTCCTGTTCTCCACTTGGACGTTGAAGCGGAACCAAGGGTCGAGCATGTCTGTGCTGCTCTCGGTCAGTGTGTACTGCGTGCCGGGGTAGTGCAGGTTCAGCTTCGCAAGCGCGTTCGGCGTCGCAACTGCGCCGTCCGTCCCCGCGGCTGCGACCTTGATCGGGATCGCCTCGCTCTGGTAAACCCAAGGGTACGGGTTCTTGAACGCTTTCTGACCAGGCTTTCGCTCCTTACTCTTCGCCGCGATCTCTCGCTCCGTGACGCGTTGTTCCAGAATGCCGGCTGCTTTGAGTTGCTGCAAGGCGGTCAGCGCGGCATCCTGCTTAGCCTGCTTGAGGTTCGTGCCGGTCCCATCGAAGGACATTCCCTCTACGTGCGCACGGATGCAGAACATCCTCGTGCCGTCCTCGGCAGGCGGACTCTCCACCGTCTCGTACGACACGGCGGTGACAAACAGCTCGTTGAGAATCATCACCGGGTTCTTGCCGTCAATCGTTATAGTGACGGTGGGCGGCGGCGGAGCCTCGGACACGGGCTGCTGATCTTTCCTGGAGGACTCGACAACTGGTTTCTCCACAGCCGTCGGGTCGGCGAGGAGATTCTTGAGAGCTTTGTACTGGTTAGGATCACCAGCATACATCGGGTGACCGTCTTGGAGAAACACAATAGTGCAAACATTATTACAACAATTACAATAACTGTTAATTAATACTAAATTCAAAATGATTACGTACAAAATGTAATATCAAATTATTACAATCAATACCATGATGCAGTACAAGTTAAATATAAAAGCTAAAATCATAAACGAATAACAAAACAAGCGTAAATTGCTTCTAAAGCTGCCTACATTTAGTGCAGGTTCAATACATCTCACAAAAACAAACAAATTTCCAGATCATCAAACAGTGCAAATGAATCGACATGAAGTGCCACAGTGGTAGAAATGGAGAGGCAGAAATCTAGCACCACAGCAGATACGAAGTAATACTGTCTCGATATCATGTGCACAATCTCTAACCAACGAACAGGAGTTCAGATTGCAGATCATTCCTTCATGATCATGATCCTTATACTATCATCCTTAGCCATTACTGTCAAATTTTGCAACATAACCTGACCTCAATTACAGGACTTCAGAATATTATCTATACAAAGTCATTATAAAATCATTAGAGCACTTTAAAAAACAACTTACACAGATAGCTGGGAATCAAATAAAGGAAGAACTTTTGGAGCTTATATTAATGAACTTTATAGCATATTTTAATATGTGTCCTATGAATAAAATACAACATTAAGATACATTTCATGACGTGGATTTGAAATGCGCCAATTAAACAAATCATAGGTAGCCTACACCTGTTACACGTAGTGATGTACAAAATAAACATAGAGTAAACTCCACTTACTGTCGGCATACTCGAAGTCAACGTTGTAGAGTTTATTCAGTGCCTCTGCCGCGGCGAGTGCCTTGGCTAACACCGGCGTCTTTCCGTGCCCCTCAAAGACCGACCCCTGGACCTCGACCGTCACGACGTACCCCGTACTTCCGTCGTCACACTGCATCTCCTCGAGAGCGTTGCTGTATCTCGGACGCAGGCTCAGTTCCATCATGACGCGTATCGCAGTCTTAGGCCGACGGATCCAGTTGTCGATCTTCACATCTTCGCAGATCATCTGTCCCTCCCCGGGTTCCTCCTCGCGTTTCTTCGGCTTGATCTTCTCGTAGTACTCGTTCTCCGCCTGTTCCAGCTCACGTCTCTCTTCCTCTCGCAGTTTCAGAGCGGCCTCGATCTGCGGAGAGAGCTCTTCGACAACTTGGTCGGCAAGGTCGTTCTTCGCTTTCTTCTTGTTCGACCCGGACGCCTCGTACGTCTGCAGCGGAACACGACATTGCTGATAAAGTCATCTCTAAAATAAGTACCATCAATGACAACTAGCTCCATCTTATCATCATCACAACTCGTATATAGTCGGCTTGTGCAAGATGTCAATGCTGAGCACAGGTATAGGCTTTGATGTCCCCGAGAGCTCATTATGGCTTGATTTTTACGACAGCACGCCTTTGCCGACACCAACCCGTACCGGAAATGGGGTGAATTCCCTTCCTCAGATAAAGTTATTTTGCTCTTTTATCCTGAAGCTGTGGCATGCACAAGCTAACCCCACGATCATAAAAGGTCTCTTTCAATACATCATAACTTTCAGCATAAGAATCATTGTAAATAAAAAGTACCAAGTTATGATTTTTTTTTAAATCAGCATCTAGCATGTTTGGGATAATTTTGAGCAAGAAACGAAAATGCGTAAAACATCTATGATGTGAATACTAGATATGTTTATGAGCCATCCAATTATTTGCATTATTTAACATACATTAAATAACAATTTGCAGAGTTCCAAAAAGACACTAAAATCTGTCACCTTGATTTCTAACTATGCTCGCATGAAATGCCACATATCCATTATGGCAATGAAAAGAAACAGGTGGTTTCCCACTGCCTTTTGAAAGAGCAATGCATAATAACCATTCAGTAACTTTTTCACAAATCATCCCGTGCATAGCAAATCTATTACATGATCAAATAAATTCTTTGTATCGTCGAGCTTGATCTCTCGTGGAAGTACAGGCTCGTTGTGAAATACAAGCTATATGATGAAACTATCAAATAATATTTACATTTAATTATTATAACATTAAATATTAAATATCTATCTGTAATATCTATTTAATATCTAGAGTAATCTGTTCAGCTGCAATGGCTTTGCACATATTATCATTTAATATGTTAAAGGATAATATTTTCAAAGCCATAGCAGCTGAACAGATTACTCTACATTTGATCAATATTCACTAATCTGTACCTATTAGTCAGAGTGGCCGCTGCTGCTAGAGTCATTAGAGAACTAGTAGCAACTCATGACTCAGCAACTCTTGCTTCACTTGTTCAGGAATGCAAGAATTCTGGGTACAATTGCTATCGCTTAGCTCTCAATAAAAACAACAAACAGCTACCAGCATTACTCAGCTGAATGCTTGGAAGAATTATCAGCTAAACAATGCTCAATGCTAAAGTTAAAACTGAAACGAGTGTTACCATTTTGCCAATTGGAATGTGCCTTCAACAGAATAGCACAGTGTTGTCTGTATCCATCCCTTACTAAATCTAAACCCCAAACCCAATAAACACGCCGACTTAATCCACAAGCCAAAGTCTTGACAACCCTGTTGGCATTTCTTGACAGCACAATCCTATTGGCAAAACAGAAAGTACATCTTGTCAAATTTTGCTATTCAGTAGTTCATGATATAACCAGACGTTCATCACTAACAACAATGAATCATCCATTGTGATGAAATGTCATCAACACAACAGATGATGATCTCACCCACCCGGCCATCAATCTCCACTCTCATTGTAAACACCGGAGCGTGTGGCTCCCCCGACTGACCCACGACAAGGAACTCGATGCCCGGCTTGTACTCATTCAGCAGGGCCACCGAGTTCTTTGTGTGCTGTGAGCCGTCGCCGGCAACTCTAGATTTCTTTTCCAAGCTGGTGACCGCTTCCGCGGGCAGCGACCGCTTCTGGGCCTGAGGCCCTCCAGCGTTCGCTTCCCACGTCGGCTTCAGGATGGATCTGAGGGGAGGAGCTCCAGCCCCATTGGCCGAGGACGGAGCTCCGCGTCCCATTCCTAAAACACCATCAACACATTTGTCAAAGTAATAACAGTTAAGACTCAAGATAAACTAGAATATGCAATCGTTTATATTTAAACACATTAACTAATTTGAATGAGCTAAAAAAATTGTTCAATTTGAGACATAGCAAAAAGATAATGATTGACAAGTTTTAAAAAAATATTTCAAATTAATTATACTACATTCTGATGCACAAATTTAAATACAAGT
Organism: Buchholzia appendiculata; assembly: GCA_034694885.1. NCBI lineage: Eukaryota > Metazoa > Annelida > Clitellata > Enchytraeida > Enchytraeidae > Buchholzia > Buchholzia appendiculata. The sequence continues at coordinate 10,594 of JAQFYQ010000340.1, read as the reverse complement.
CTGAAAAAATAAACATCTATTGTTCCAATCATTTATTTTAATATTTACGAACGACATGAACTTAAAGTTCATGTCGTTTAGTTGGGTACTAAATTGTATCCAACTTTTGAATGAGGTACAATGCATCGTCATTACCCTAAAGGTTGAAAAACATATATGAAATATGTTTTTAGGATTCACATACACTATTTGTATAATATACACGAATCGTTTCAAAAGTAGCACCGTGTATTCATCATTAAACCAGATAAAATAAGACTCGCGTCTCAAATTTTATCAAGATTAATGACAAATATAAAGTTTAATAGTCAGATGTAAGTGTAAATTTATCCAAAATAAACACCTAAATCTAGGTTGAAAAATAAACTAAATTTAGCCTAAACCAAAGAACTAAAGTAGAATTGCATGTAAAATCATTGTTAGAGATGTAATAGAACAATGCTTATATCACGCAACTGTACCTCTAGCTGTTTTGACTAATAAAATGTTAGAATCATATTTTAGCTGTCCAAATGTTACTAATCATTATCAAGATCAACTGTCATGCTCTGCAAATTGACAGATCCGTAGTCAGGATTTTATTTCAGAGGCGTATTTGCCATACAAAAATTTCAATGACCTCTTTGCAAAATGTTAATTTCGCGGGAGGGGGCCGGTGTACTGGACAAAGTTTTAAAGGCAATAGAAGGAGACGTGGCAGTGACAAAAAAGTGCACAATTTTCTGAAAGAAAAAAATAGAATTAATCTAATGAGAAACAGACGTTTCTTGGGGATTTGAACCCCTAAATGCTCCAAAAACAGCTCTGTTTGAATGTGCTCTAGTGAGAGCAATGGCGTGAGCTATCAGTCAGACAGATCTCTCGCCGGCGTGCATAGCCTGACGCCTGGTATATCTCATAAGGAACATAATATTCTCTAAGAGTGAAGGTACTTCACTCTTGGAGAATATTAAAGGTCTAGAGAGATTTACGTGCGCTATAACGCTAATGAGGTACACGTGTGCACCAAGTCAGTGTCCTACTATCAGACTCATCTCAGCATTGTGCCTGGCATCAAAGTACCATCAAACGCAAAACAATGAAGAATTTTTTTAAATTCATTTTCAATTCTATCACTAGCTCCTGATGTAACAGACATCTTCAAATAACTGTGACCTTGCTTTCATACCAGTTTTGAGAAATCAAATTTTAACAGACCCATTCTATGCTAAATAGACCCTTTAGATGCGTAACAAACTTGTTAGATTGCTATTAATGTGAATCACAGTGACATGTATGACTTCGTGCATTTAAAGAACAAATTTATGCCTGCATGCCCTTCCTGACACTAATACTCACTGCTTCTCTTGCGGTGCATGTGGGAACTAAGGTTAACCCACTGTAATGTCCGATAGCATTGGACACAGGCAGGCAAATGGCCATGAATAATAACCTACAGATCACAACATATAGAAACTACAAAGCTAATTGAACAAACCTCCTCTGCCTCCTCCACCACCACCTCTAAGCTGCCCACTCTTGGCCAGATGCATCTTGCCTTTAAAATGTGCCGTGGCCTGCGTCGCTGAATTCAGTACAATCTGACACGTCTCACAGAAGTTCAAGAAGCCACCTGCTGAGGCAAAAGCACAATGATGCGCGTTACAACGGGAAAACAAATCAAAACAGAATCAAAACCATCCAATACACTTACAACAGCATCACTGGAATACATCAAACGAGACATAAATTGTTAAACAATATTTCATTTGTATGAGTGAGAAAAATATTACACTATATATAGTAAAGTTATAACATTTATATTTCTCGGAAACCAATAGCCAATGCTGTGAAGTACAGCATGGGATACAAAAGGAATTTCTTGCGATATCGACTATTAATACAAAGTTTGTACGATTATAGTACTTAATCACATAATGTTCAACAAAGTTCCACAACATTGGTAACTTTTGGTCAATCCCATACTGTACAATAAATCAACAATTCTGCTAAATCTGTGAGACATTTAACTTCAAATGTTGTACAACAATACTCTCATCATCATCATCATTAGTGCTCTGCCGGAAGTAAGGTCCCTGATATCCATTTCCTCCACAACTCACGGTTCTCCGCTTTCCTTTTCATTTGCACATATGATTCCTCCTTGCCCTTCATCAGTTCCTGAAGCATACTCTGTCTCGGTCTTCCTGGTCCTCTCCTTCCCTCAATTCTGCCTTCTATCACATGTTTCATCAATCCCTCGCCCCTCAACACATGTCCAATCCAGTTTTTCTTGGATCCCTCAACATAACAAAACATGATTTCTCAATGAAATTGAAATCTCCTTGACATCATTAATTATTGAAAATATATTTCACTGAAAAATATCAGGCTGCAAGCATCAACAGCATAATTATTAAATTTTTCACCGCCAAATAACGGCTCATCACGTTTATAATCACGGAATGTTATCATCACCAGATACTGGCTTGTCCTAGCTTTTTAAATTAATACACTTCACATAATAAAATACACTCAGAATGTTAATGCAGATTACCAGGAGCGACAAAAATCTGGTAATTATGTAAAATCTCATTATAGAAATTGAGTTGAGAATCTGTGTTAACCCTAACTTTACTACACTGCACAGTAAAGTGTTAGGGTTATTGTCACGGCTATGGCTGGGGCTAGGGTCCGCCTAAAATGTGAAATGCGAAAGCGCGATAATTTTCGACGACTATTATGCAACCATTTTTGTGAATCAAATCGGTTTAGACGTGCCGACGAAACACCTAAATTGCGAAACGGAAAATGTGAAAAAATAATTAATTTTTTAATTTTTACATTGTTTTCCAAGCTTAATAAGCTTGAAAAATGCGTTTCATAAATCGGTTGACACGTTCCGACGATGTCAATCGCGGACGAAACACAAAATAATCAAAATGGAAGACCTTTTTATGTCGACACGTTCTAACTGACTAATTTTATGTACATAGGTCATATTTTGAAAGTATTGGTCAAAAAAGAATGTGTCGACCAACTTATCGAACGCGGAACGCCCGACATTAAAAACAATTTCAAAATAAATTTAACAATTTCGCATTTTTCGTTTCGCAGATTAGGCAAATCTAAACCGGTTTAATTCTCAAGCATTTTCGCATATTAGTCATCAAAATTTTTCGCACTTTCGCATTTCACTTTTAGATTCACCCTTGGGGCTACAATTCGGGTTAGGTTTGGGCTTATGAATCGAGATCAGCTCACGCCTGCGACCTGCAGACTGAGTCTGCTGATGAAGTCGTTAAAGCACTGAGTGTGAATTATTTTAAGGGAAAACTTGACAGACGTTTGAGGCAACATAGGGAAACTCGATAAGTGTGCGTAGACGCTTTTTTCCCCGTCAGCCACTGTTCGCAAGAACAGTGTGGCTGGCTCCCAAGGTTTCGTAGCCAACCAATTCTCTCCAAAATCGTCCATGGGTAAGAAATGCCCCCAGCTAAAAGCCACAGAAATGCACAACAAGGGCAAAGCCTTGAGTTCAGTTCTGAGTCCGGCCTGCAACATGGCCGGTCTTTTCGACACAACTTCCTAAGTCATCAACAGCTTCTTGCGATTACTCCGATTCAAACCCACGGCCGTCAGCTGCGTCATCGTCGCCTATCGCCTCATCCACTTAAAAGAATATCTACCAGACCAGAAGAAGATCAGCCAGTGGCAACCAGTAACCAGACTGCAATCAAGTATTTAGATTTTGTTTTAAACAAGAATTATATTTCATTATAATGCAAATAGAAGTACGTCCATGCAACAACCTTAGTCCATCAATGACGATACGATACAATTAGCCGGTCGCTGAATCGAGAAACACGTCTACTAAATACTACTTATACCTGCACACAAGACGTCCACCGTTGCCGGTGACCACCAAAATCAAATAAAACAAAAAATTAATATAACACTAGATATATAAAAGAGTGCAAGTAGTTAGATCACGTGACTTACCGAACATTTTCCTGCCGTATTCGGTAAGATAAATGACAACAATTATATAAATAAGCAACCATTTGCAAAACAAGAACTAGACACCAGAGTTTCTTCTTTTCTGTGTACTTTTTCGCCAAAGTCATTTTTGTATAAGTTTATGTAATAATATCTAAATCAAAAAAATTTGTCGCCGGTGTTTGCTCTTTATTGATATGATTCATACATAACAAAATGATGAAATTAATTGTAATATGTATAAATTACATCATAATATATAATAGTTACCCTGATAAAATTGTATGCAACATTTTCTCAAAGGTTCGCTCCTTTCTTTAAATTGCCTAAACAGATTCAAAAGTCGTTTAGTATATAGGCTAGCAATATAGGCTAGCTGGAGCATTAAGGCTGTTTCAATTCCCACAATGTTGTTGAAAAATATAGCACATTCTATTATTCCAATTTACTTTGTGGAGTATTTGCATTGAATTTCTACGTTTAATAATATTAATATGTATCTGACGATTTGAAATATCATGATGACAATGAAAACATCATCATTATCCAGTATTTAATGCACCTCTATAATATCTCCTCGCAGCTTCTTTTGTGAGTAGTGTTTGCCGGGGAATTATAAATTAAATTAAGTTTATGACAGGATATCACCACGAATTCTTATTTTGTAGTGACAAGAATCAGTGACATAAATTTTTGATGAAAGTCAATAAAAAAAAGTCTTAGCAACAGAATGCATTACAGAATTGTACATAACTGTTAACTTTCCATGCCCTCCTCAGATTTCATCCAATCACAGCAGCAACTTTGCAATTAAGTTTACACATGCATATACTTCGTGAAGTAGAGCCATATCCTTAGCTGCACTTTATCAAATGCATTGTTAAAATCTGTACACACAGCTTCGACCTGGTCATTAAATTTGAAAGTTGCTGTACATACTATCATAGAGAACTTACAACAGAAGGCTCATAATTGATTTCTATTTAATGAATCCAAACTAGTGATCAGAAATCAACTTTCTCAAAAGTTTACAATGTATATTAACTGATCGGTATTCCAGTTAACTTACAAACAGCAATGAAATAAGCCGATAATTCAACATAGGCTTGTGTCCAACTTATGCAAAGCAAGTAGAACAAAAAATTGAAATGGCAGGCCCTGAGTAACATACACAGGTTATTATCTAGCCAAGATTAGCAAGAGTTATTTGCATTGTTGATTAAAAATATTGTTTAAAAATCAAGAAGTAACATTTCGGATCATTTTCTAAAGTTTGTAAAAATGAATAATCTTATCCCTGATACAGCCATCTACTCACTTCATAAGCACAAGGCGTTAAACATTAATGTTTAGAAGAATGTGTCCTTCCAGTGGTTTTAGAGTGGCAGCACCAACTGCACAGAATGCTTTTTCTGACGACATTACACTATCTCCCAATCTCTCTACCGTACTTCTAAAGAACGACTCAAATGTTTCACTTCCATCAAGCTTTCACTCGCCAGCTAGAGCGCGGCCTATGTCACAGATCAATTCAATTAATTTACATTTTTGCATGTACAAATACAACAATAAAAATAATAATATTGTTAAAAATTAAATAATAATACCTGAAGTAATAATTACAGTCCATTATCCTACAACGCACAGCATAGCACTCTGAATCCAATGAATAAGAATCAGTGATATCTGAACTAAATGCTATCCTCCACATACTCGACTTTCTTTCACTCGACAAGGTCAGCTTACATTAACTAGGAAGGGCATCCAACCGGCAGCGGATTTAGGAGCCTATGAATCATTCCAAATTCACACACATTGTGATCTTGATTTAAGTATAGTGTGGTAAATTTTGTTTTTTTCTTACAGATACGTTATAATTGTTATCTTTCCCTCGCGGATATGCAAATACTCTTTTCGCTTGTTCACACATCACGACGGTCACGTCGGTCAGCTAGTCCCTAATAAAAAATGTGAGATCTGCCACTGACTTAAGTTGCATAAAATATCTATGTCACTAAACCAGGGCAGACAGAGAGATCAGTGCTCTAATAGCTGCTGATCAACAAGACGTCCAATCTTCGTCAACACCTATTTCGTGGCTACATAAAATTACATGCAATTAGGAACAATTATAATACATTTTGAAAACAATACAGCTATTAAACACAAAAGGTAAAGAGAGTTTGTGATACATTAAACAAGTGATAAAGATCAAAATCAACCTGTTTGTCAGTGTTGTACAATATACAAAAATGAAACGATAGTTCATTTATGTCAATTTTATAACAAATAAAATCATAATCAGTACAGTAAATATCTCTTGATTCTATTGTTTTGACTTGCTAATGGTACTTTGACACGAATCAATTTATTAACCTCTGGCAGCAGATATAAATTTATGGTAAACATTTACAGCCAGGGAAGACATCAATGGTAGGCTTAGTTCGCTCAGCAGGTATTTATCGCTACTAGCGCATGCTCTGCTATAATTGGATGCCAAAAGAATATTAAGAATCTGCAGCATATACAAATCATTTTATTGAATATTATAATTCGCAGCAAACATATCACATGGCACCTAGCCTCGGATCCAGTGATTGGCTGTAGATAGCTTGAAAAACAATGCACTATGCATTACGAAACTTCACTGTACAAAAACCACAGCTCCTCTCACAAACACAGTACAATTGTTTGAAGGAACATCAGTTTCTATAGACAAACAACAATTGGAAACAAACTGCCATTCAATAAACATCCACACGTCATTTAATCTATCTTAATCTGTTACGACTCCATTAGTACCACTGTGACGAGTAGCGATCAGCTCCACCAGCATAGTTGCCCTTGGTAGCATTCGCGGAGTCAAAAGACTGATAGGTTCCGTCATTGTGCGTAAAATCGAAGTCATCGTTGCTGTACATATGAGCGGCAGGTTTCGAGCGAGCGCTGTCATCGCGCGGTTTAGCCGTGACGCTCCGACTGTCGGCCTTGTCTAAGCCGGCCTCCTCAATGCTGCACTCTTTCCGCTCAATCCGGCGGGTAATAGTTCCGTCGGGACTCACCGTTTCCACACAAGTCGTCACGGTACACATCCCCGGCTGTGCAGCCGGCAAACAGCTCGTCACGTCGGCTGCGCTGGAACCAAGACCCCTCTGCGACAGACTTCCTCGAGCACTCGCTCCACGAACCGCACCGATCCCTCGCCCGAGCAGACTCGGCCCTTGGGGATAATCGGCCGACATAGACCCGTAATACTGACCGTATCCAGCATCGGGATATTCATAGTACGGATCGTCATATGCATTGTATTCTACGTTTGTTGAATAGTCCGAATAGTCTTGATATCCCCCTCTTTGACCTTGACGTCCATATCCGTAACCAGCATGGCCAGAGAAATTAGAACCATATATTGCAGAGGCTCCTCGGTTCAATCTACCGCCTCCAGGACCCAACAGACCAGCCCCTCGATTCTTGCTCTTGTAAACCCTTGCTGGTCCTTGCCCTGCTCCGTACGATAGACTCTGAGACAACTGTGGATTACCAAGCGCGACCATGACACTCGTAGTACGCCGCCCAACACCTTGTCCCCCTGCAGCTAATTGTTCCAGTTCACCGTACCCCTTGAAGGACCTGTTGGTGCGCCCCCCACGTGTGGCTCGACGGATCGATCCGGATGACTGATCCCGCTCCAGAACTGGCCATGTCCCACGCTGCCAGCTGTTGATGATCTCAAACCTCCGATTCTGCTCTGCAATGTACTGCTCCTTGACCTTGTCGTCCTCTGCTGTCCACTGCTCGAATGCACGCAGAGCCAGCTCGGCTGCCTCGCACTTCGCCGGTCTCTTTCCGTGCCCGCTTCCCTGGAAAGTCTGCCCGTCTACAGTCAAACTGAACGTGTAAGACGGGTTTGAGCCGTCCACACTCCCAGAAATCATCTCAAACTTTGAGCCTGGATGGAGCTGATTGAACTTTGCCAACGAGTCCAGTCTATGTTCGTCCTCCTCGCCGGTCTTGACAGGAATCGGTTCCTCGTCGTACACCCACTTGTACGGGTTCTTCCACACCCTCGTGCCCACCGTCAGATTCTTCTTCAGCGACACTGCCTCGCGTTTGGAGACCCTGCGCGCGAGCTGTCCGCTGGACTTGAGCTCCTTGAGCGCCATCAGAGCAGCATCTTGCTTTGCATATTTAGACGTGTCTCCGCGCCCGACAAACTTCTTTCCTTCTACCTCAACTCGCACGCAGTAATCCTGACCACCGTCATCACGAGGCGCACGTTCTATATCTTCAAATATCAGGTTACCGTTGTAGAACTCATTAAGGATGGCGGCAGGAGGCTTTCCCTCTATAGTCAGGTTCAACGGAGCCGGTTTGTTAGTTGAGACCGACGCAGCGGAGAAATTTTGTTTAATGTATTCACCGGCGTCAACTTTCAGAGCACTCAACTCTGCAGCCGTTCCGACGTACAGCGGAAAACCATCTGTGAATCACAAAACACGCCGACTAGATCACAGTAATATTACAGGGGCATAATACAAACGACGCTTTTTCTCAATTAAGCAGATTTACTTATCTCATATTTTCCGAGATCAGAAACCCTTTCTTTAGTCAGCTTGACGCGCATCACACTACTATTTCATTAGAGATAAAGCTTTGGCAACTGCTATTATTGTTCAGAAGATACAGAGTTCTAGTTGACGTTGGAAGATGAGAGCTACAGGAGACGTTATCTAGATAAACAATAATGTTAGCGATCCCATGATGAGAGGCAGGATTAGAAGCGCAGGGGGAAAGACATTACCATACATTAATTTATCAGGTAATCGGAATCATATTCTAATTTATCTTATTAAACAGTCCAAATACAAAGCTCCATAAATATATAACAACATAAAATATATTTGTCAATTATGAATTATTGGATACAAAGAACGCATTAAAACAAAATAATGAAAACACTTATTGCTAAAGCAACATGTATTAATATATACACAGACTTACTGTCATCATATTCAAAGGTGGCGTTGAACAGCTGTCTCAGTGCTTCAGCTGTAGCAACTGTCCTTGCGAGCAGCGCAGTTCTTCCTTGACCCTCGAACACTGAACCGCTGATACTGGCGGTAACAACAAATGGCGTCGACTGGCCGTCACCTTGCGCTGTAGTGTCATAAGTTACTCTCAGCGTCAGCGCTTTTGCGAGCCGGACGGATATCAGCGCTTTCCTCACATCGGTCGCCGGTGCATCTTCCGCAGCAGCAGCAGCAGCGCCGTCATTATCCTGGAGCGAACTCGACCTGATTCTCTTGTTGTACTCTCGTTCGGCCTGCTCCAGTTCTTCTCTCTCAGCGTCGTCCTGCCTCTGGGTCGCTTCAATCGACGGCCAGATATCTGCAAGCACCTTCGAGGCAAGGTCACGCTTCAACTTCTTCTTGATGTTTCCCGTCATCTCGTATATCTGAAAACAATTCACACAGTTATGGCACACATGTTTCTTTGTTTCAAAATATTTAGTCAAGTATCAATATACACGCGAATCTGCGTTCACATTCAATTTAGGAACATTTATAGAACAACACATATGCTCGCATTTATGTTCACGAATAATAACTTATAATCTGCTTATTAAATTCTAAAGCTATTAATTCAATTGTCTGTAATTTCCTACAAATTGCACTACTTTGCTCCAGACTACGGAAATATAGACGGCACCGTACATTGACAGCATGCACGCAATTATTTGTGAAATTAATATGCAAAAGACAACAACAACATCATTCCATTTGAAAACTTTTCTGTTACATTATTCCAATATAGAACCATTAGTTAAGTCTATACCTGTGCTCAACACAGACATGTTGCGAAAGCAATATTAAACGGTTGATGATGATGATGATGATTATAGGATCATAAGTCAACAGTTAACAAGTTAACAGGTCTCAAATTTAAACTTCAATTCTCACTGAGCTTATGCACCGTTTTGGAATAAATAATCTAAGTGTTTATAACTCTCTGATTAAACCACTTCTGGTCGACAGAAAGCACTTCAGATAGGGCCTACTATAAAATAGCTATGAACTGCGCTTAGCTTTTCATATTTCCTATAGACTAAATATATACTTCGTGTCGATATTAAATTGTTTGTCTACCATGAGATTCATGAAATTATTGAGTTTCTTTATAGTTATCTTTAGGGGAAAGCTGAAACTTTAATGCACAATTCATAGCTATTTCAGTGTCCAGGAGGCTTTTCTGCTTACTATAGTAGGCAGAAAACACTATACTATAGTAGGCAGAAAAAACAGAATACGCGTTTATATATAAACGCGTAGATTATATATCCCAAACGGTCTACTCAAGAAAACCAATTAACTGCACACTTAACGTTTATTCAGCTAATGAAGTTTTCTCAGATAACAAATCTCATTATTCAGCTTCGCCTTGGATATTGAACACAAACAACTGAATGCTTATATACAGACTCCGCCAGGTCCGCCTCACCACACACTGATATCCAAACTACACATCATCGCACTTCGAACACAAATATCACGCGTTTGAATGTACATATCCAACCTTCACCCTTCAACCTTCATCAATTCAACACAATGAATTGTTA
>JAQFYQ010000339.1:0-18223 GCA_034694885.1 Buchholzia appendiculata | reverse complement strand
GAATAATGTTTTACAGTACATGAAAATATTAAACAATATACATACAATAATGTACTGTGACAGTTCAATCAGAATACATGTACTTCTTATCATCATAGTAACAATATAATAATTAATAAGTATCATGTGTTCCGGTTCTCCAGATACTTTACTTTAATAATCGTACAATTGATCGAGTAGAATTCGATCAATTCTGTTCCGGTATGGTATCGTATCGAGATTGAACGCAGGCGCTAGCCTTTAGGTTCATCTCCTTGCAATATGACATATTATCATTCATAACTTTAATTAGTATTTCGTTATGTGCATTAATAAGTTCTTTTATTTCAAGTTGAAACGAATAGTTTCTAAGTTGTAATTACCAAGTTTTGGAAATTTCCAAGTTTTTAGTTGGAGACTAGTAAAAGTGATTTGTTTTATTTTTGTGACAGTCTGACGAGTGAGCTCGTCCATCCACAACGCTTGTGCAAGCTGCACAGCACTTGTGCACGTATGCACAGCACTTTTGCACGTATCCACAACGCCTGTGCAAGCTGCATTTCTTCGCGAGTACTCAGTTGGATGAAGTATTTCGCACAGGAGATGCAGAGTACTTGTGAAGTACCAAAGCAATTGATAAGGACGTGCGGGGGATTTAATGGATTATAATGGATTTCATTTTGTTGGTTTAATGACTGCACTAAATACTTAGTGAATATGTTGAACATCTGGTATACGAGGATTTCTCTTGGAATGATGCTTACCTTGGTTTCATGGTGCATTGATGGAGTCAACTTGAGACTGTATACTTGATGTACATCGTTGATAAATGAAATACTCTGGACGCCAGTGTGCTAGTTTGCTATCTTTATCTTCACTCTGAATTCCTGTGGACACCAGGCCTACACATGAGTAAAAAGGTAGGTATTGCTTAGAAATTATTTACTTGATCATCGACTCATATTTTCTATGTTAAACTATATTTAAGATGATTCCAGCTAAATTTATGTGACGATGTATGTAAGTTGATTGATGTGTGGTTTTCATTGGCATGTTTACACATTGCATAGTCTCAGATTGGCAACCATTGAGTAATTCGTGTATGTTTTTATTGCGAATGAATGCGATTATTGTGACAAAATGGCAAGTTTAGCTTATAATTGATGCTTTAATGTTGAACAGGCCGTGCTTGAGGAGATAATGAACGAGCTGTTGGATGAAATCTCTCTCGGCCTTTCCTTTGAGCTGCATCGTTCGTGCAAGATTGGCACTTTCTTCATGGACGAGATGGACGAAGAGTGAGATAGCCTATAGATAGTATTGTTAGCTAGATTAAGCTTTTATTAACATCTATCTGGAATAATGACAGTCTGGTCTAGAAAAGTGATCGTTTTGTAGAATATTCGAGTGCAATTTATAGTGAACAAAATGAAATATGGATGAAAGTGATCACCTTCATCACTGATTCGGTCTATTTGAGAAGTAAAAGCATCAATTGGGCATCATCAGTTCAGATCATTAAATTGTTATGATGAAGATGGAAGGTTCAAACTTAATTGTGTGAAAAAGTTGTGGCCGAATGCTCTTCCTCGCTGCCTTCTTTTTATCTTGCATGCTGGTTTTTGATGATGATGATGATGATGATGATAGTGCTCTGTCCGAAGACAGGTCCTGGCGATGGTTATTTGTCTTACATATTACTACGGACAACTTAACCACCGACCGACTAGGCCAGATGAGCACGGGTGGTTGGCCAAAGGTCCTTCCCGTAATTGATGTAATCCCGTAATCCTTCCCGATTGTTGATGGCTGCATCATATTGCCAATGATGTAGAGGTTATGTGAGAATAAATACAGAAATATGGTATCACTTTTGATCTGTTGTTTATTGTACTTTTCGTCTGTGATGGTCTCAATCTTTTTAGAACAATAAAATTTTTAGATTAAATCTCCAGAATTAAATAGATATTGTTGCAATCTGTTAAGAAGGTGAACCATGATTGTTTTTGACAACAAATTTAGTTCAAATTTGGGATAGTCACCACCGGGAAGAGGAATGGAAACTAAATGCTAACCTATTAACAATATTGCTAGCTGTGAGACTGTAAGGATTACCGGAAAGAGTTGAAGGTTTGCTGTAATTTTTGGATTTTATTCTCGAGTGCACATGCAGCGTTGAGTCTTTTATATTAATGTTAATTTGCCTATTAAGCTAAGAATACTATAAGTATTGTGGAATTAATTATGTGAATTAATTATGTGTAATACTATACGATAATATTATTTATTTTTATTGTAGATCGCAGAAGCGTTATGGTAAGCTCTCATTGATTATTTCATTGTGTCGTGAATCTTGTGAAACTTTTTTACTCATTATTGCAGTTTACTGAGTACCGTAACTGTTCTAATCATCATCATCACCAACATTCTACTTCCGTTTTTCCGTGTTTCCTTCGTTTTTCCTCGGGAAGAGTTAGACATCCATTTAAAAACATGTATTGACTTGTATAAACGAAAGCTACAGTGTCAAGTACTTTATTTATTTGCCTTTGGTGATTGAATTGGTGAAACATGATGAAATACATATTGTAAAGAACAAAATATATGCATTAATTTAAGAGAATTCTAGCAGAAGTCTGTAATAGATTCACTATCTCTTTATGGACCTCTTACCATTACTTTGTTTTGTTTTCAGACATCATATTATGTTGTATCAATTCATCAAATTATTGCGATATTTTTTTACAAATATCAGGACTTTATAATGAATTATTTTCTGTGTTTCAGATTTTTAATTTATATTAAAATGTATGTATAAAATAATATATAGTATTTGGTATTTAATTTAAGTGTTTGCAGTGAAGAAGTTGAGAAATTTAGATGATGACAAATTACAGTTTTTAGAGTTAATAGCCTTGCATTCTTCATGTGCAGAGATAGTGAACGTAAAGGGTCGCGACGTCTTCGGTCAGCTGCACTCTACGAAGAAACAGTTCGACTGCGTCTGTCCCCACTGTCAACACAACCTGGCAGCCGCAAGGTTTGCACCGCACCTCGAGAAGTGCATGGGCATGGGATCAAACAGCACTCGTTTATCTAGTCGCAGGTATGGGATCAAGCAGCATTAGTTTATCTAGTCGCAGGTATGGGTCAAACAGCATTCGTTTATCTAGTCGTAGGTAGGGGATCAAACAGCATTCGTTTATCTTGTCGCAGGTATGGGTCAAACGGCATTCGTTTATCTAGTCGTAGGTAGGGGATCAAACAGCACTCATTTATCTAGTCGCAGGTATGGGATCAAACAGCATTCGTTTATCTAGTTGCAGGTATGGGATCAAACAGCATTTGTTTATCTAGTTACTCTGGTTATCAAGTGGTTGATTTAACTATTGACCTTTGATTAAACTCTTGTTGTAGTAATAGTCTAATTCATTGTCATTGTAGTAATAGTCTAATAAGATGTTTCTTGTTGACTGTGAGACACTTGATGATGATGATGACGACGATGATGATGATGATGAGCATCATCAGCGTCATTATCCGTTTATATAGTCTGGTAGTCACTTTTGCGGAATGTTTGCGCCGAGCACAGAGACTTTGACTAGTGTCCCTGAGGGCTCATTACGCCTGGATTTCTACGACAGCATGCTCTTGCTGATGCCAGCCCGAAGATGTTGGTGGTGGATTAAATGACAGGGATTTAGATGATAGCAATAAGCATATGTATGTCGTGTATGTATTTGTATATAAGTTGAGTATATTTATGTATGTGTGTTGTATAGCAGAGCAGCACACACTCCGAATCAGAAGGGCAGCGATATGGAAAGTGACGATAATAGTAATGACGGAGACTGGTCCTACACGGGGGATAAAAAAGGTTGGTTTTTCTCAGCATATTTACAGAATTAAGTTTGGTAAATTCAATTTCTTTGTTTACTTTCAATTTATTTTTTTATTCTTGTCCATGTTCACATATAACCACGAGTATCTTGAATTCTTCTTTCCTTATTGCCCAAATTGCGCATACGTATAATGCCACGGGCCAAGTCTTCACTGGCTGTTTAATAACTATTTTTCCTATAGTTTTGCATAACAGTGAGGTTTCCGATAGAAGTATGTATAAAATAATTAACATTCCATTTGATAGATATTGTACTGAATAATTGTGTATCTTGAAATGCAGATTAAACTTCTGTTTGAACTCGGCAGATATTGTTGCATTTGAACATAATTTCAGTTTGAATTTTAATTTAAGCTTACTTAAACTTTCTATTATTATCAATTAATCAAGAAACCTAATTTGTGTAAGTTTGGATATAAACTTGAAATAGATGTCTTTAAAATTCAATCTCAAGTTTTATGAGGTTTTTTTCTCTTTTTGTTTTAATAATTATGTGATTGGTAATTGGTCGTATAAATTTACCACGCTTACCTAGTCTGTATTAGGTCATATTGTTGATTTTCTTTCTTGACTACACGATCTCTATTTAGTACCAATGCCTCGAGGAATGTGACAATATTAATAATTTTTCGACATTATTCTGTAGCAGTCGGTTCAAAGAAGTCAAAGAAAGAAAAACGTACAATCATCGGGTCTAAGAGGTCTCAAGTTAAAGGCAAGATCAGGTAATGTGTGAGAAACCTTCGATTCTACTTTCTCCTTGAATTTCATATCAGATGGCAACATTATTCAAAAAGTAGGCCTATTGTAATATAGAAGCTCTTTAGTGATGTTTCGTGTAGGAAAACTTGATGGTTCTTATTATTTAGCACATAGGTCATAACTATTTGAGTTGTAATTGTGCTAGCATACAATTGTTGATAGTGAACGTCAACTGATCTGCGACGATTGAGGGGTTAAAAGCGAATGCATCACTAAGAAATCTTTAGTATCTGTACCACGATTTAACACTGAGCATGTAAACTTAAGCATTTAACACATAGGCATGGATTGAGCATTGCTGTTTGCTTGACAGGCTCAAATCCATCAAAGCGACAACAGAGTGCAATCCATGTTGACATTCTTTATTGACACGGGCACATTCTGTGCTTGTATGTCCATTGTATCATTAATGACCTCCATGATGATATGCTGCATTGATATATGCTGATTAAGATGATGTAATGAACGTGTGTGTGCGGTGTTTTGTGTATAAAGTGTATGTGATTATAGTGTATGTGAGTGTAGTGTATGTAAGTACAGTGTATGTGAATGTTGTGTATGTGGGTGTATGAGTGTGTATTGTATGTGAATATCATGTATGTAATGTATACTAGTACATGTGTAGTGTATGTGAGTATAGGGTATATGTATGTATTGTATATAATTGTATTGTATGTGTGTAATACTGTGTATAGTATAGTGATCATGTGTATGTGTATGTATCATGTGTATGTGTCCTAGAGGTGACGATGCTGTCCGAGTTCACGGTGACGTGAGAGGAGTCGACAAGTCGTCGTCGAGTCTCTGGGAGACGACCGTCAGTTCATCTCCTGCAGACTCGTCTTCCACAGTTCAGAGTCGGTATCATCCACCTCACATCGTATTGTATCACTTTCCGTCGTGTTTATCATCCATCTCGTATCATATCAACTTCTTTTGTCTTTTAAGTGTGTAATTAGAAGAATGGAAGGAAGTGTGTAGCATTATAGAACACACTTTTTTAGAAGAAAGGAATAAGTGTATAGTATTTTGTATGCACTTTTTAGAACAATAGAAAGATGTGTGCAGCACTGCATGCACTGTAGCATTGCATGCACTTTTTAAAAACTTTTTTAAGCAGGTCATATTTTTGCGCCTACTTCTCATGTCTTTCCCTGATGCCAATCAATTTCCATTCTAGGAATAAGATAAATTCTAATCAAGGAATAAGAAATGAATGTACGTTTGAATAATATTCTGCCTTAATTTGGATCAGTGAATATTAATAGTCTTTATGGTTTGTTTGAATTTATAGATTTTTGTTCTGAATTAAAATTTGACTTAAATAGTAAGCCCGTAGTTTTCTAGGCTTGCTTGGAATCTTACTCTCTGTGATAAAAATTGTCTGTTCACATTTCGTTAACATTATTGTATCTTCTTAAATTAGTCAAGACTGAAAGTGCCTTAAACTACATTGCGTAGCTTGAATGACCTTCTCAATTTAAGTCCTACTATTTTTAGATCTTTATATAAAATTATCATGGTTTTGTAGTTTGTATTAAAATAGAATTTTTTCGGTAGAACTATATTATGTTATGTACCTTGTAGGTACAAAGTCGAGTAAAAAGCGGAAACATTCAAGAATCTCGCGGAAAAGGTCTTCCACTGGCTCTTCATTTTCTCCCTATGACTCATAGACGAAGGGAATTGTTTAGAAACTGTTGTAACCTTCGTTGTTTATTTATTACTGTAGTGCACAAAGCATGTGTACTACACAGCTCCGGTACATACATATCTTGTGTTTCTGTTATGTTTGTACATAAGATTTGTGAACACGAAGATAAGGGGTTCTGTGATTGTACTTGGACTGTAATGCTGTCTTTAGCATTTAGTTATAAACATCTCTTAGTTAATTACTCTGCTTAAATAATTACCGGCTAATTTGTGATTTCTTTACCGTAAGATCGTTGCAGTAAAGATTTGTATCGAATTGAAAGTCGGTTTATGTTTGTGATTATAGAAATTTGTGAACATTTATCCGATGCTTTAGTTCAAACGACCTTTTCTTGAAGAACGGACATTGAAGAGTAAGATTAGTTTAGTTTTAACCGTTTGAAGTACATTATAAGTTTTGAATGCCATGTTAATATATTGTGCATTATATTCTTCTGCATTGAAAAAAGAACTGAGAAAGAAAAACTAAATTGGACATGTGTTGAGGGGCGAGGATTGATGAAACAAGTGATAGAAGGCAGAATTGAGGGAAGGAGAGGACCAGGAAGACCGAGACAGAGCATGCTTCATGAACTGATAGAGGGCAAGGAGGAATCATATGAGCAAATGAAGAAAGCAGAAGATCGCGAGTTGTGGAGGAAATGGGTACCAAGGACCTGCCTTCGGGCAGAGCACTAATGATGATGCTGATGATAATACCCTTCACTGTTGTTTGTTTGTTTGTTATGTATCCAGGACGTGCCTGCAGGATGCTGTCACGTGACTAAGCGTGCTGCACTGACGCTCACGCTGCACGACGAGTCAAAGGTCACGCTACCTGACTACTTGACGACACAGTGCGGCTGTGCGCCCTCGCCGCGCTAGCACACGTGACACATTGACGCTATGACGTCATCAGTGACGTCATTAGTTGCGAACAGCCGCGGATGAGAAAACGTGACGTCACTACTTGCTTTGGCATTATCTGCATTACCTCATTAGTCATATATGACGTCATTAATAGCAAGCTATGGCAGCTGTGTGCAGTGCGCGATTTACCGGACAGCCTGCAGAGGAGGGCAAGGGATTCGCCCCTCCCCCCCCCCACTAGGGAGGAGTATCTCGCCACTGACCCTCAATCTTTAATCATTCAATGAATGGCTTAAATATTGTGTATTTCTGAACTTAAAATTTGGAACTGAAATTCGGTTTCCCTTGACCGTTACCTTAATTCCAGCACTGGTTGATATTATTTGTCATTAATAGCAGGATTTTGGCAGATGATTCAACGGGCTATTAGCAGTTGCCTGATGTCATCGGTAGCTTCCTAGTAATCGGCTATATGACGTCATTAATAGCCGAACTATTAGCAGCTATATGACGTCATTAGTGGCCGAGCTGTTATGACGCTGTACTACGCCATGTGTCTAATGAACTGAAGGACGTCGTCGTAACGTTGTGACGTAATCATTTCTGCTTGAACTATATTGACTGCGTGACGTCACGTAACTATGACGTCATCAATGACGTCATGAACAGATTGACGTCATTATCGCCGCGCTATGTGTACGTAATGTGTATGACATTCTGCTTGAATAATTATCTGTGAGAACTGTGCTTGCAGAGATTGAGAACTACAAAGAGTGGATAAAGTTGTGGACTCAAGCTGACCGTTTAGGATCAGACAGTGCTGTTTGCTACACTGTGTAGAGCTTAATGATGATGATAGTTTTCAGCCCGAAGGCAGGTCCTGACAATGGTCGCTTGTCTTACGTAGGGCCGTTGGGGGAGGGCG
This sequence comes from Buchholzia appendiculata, assembly GCA_034694885.1. Taxonomy (NCBI): domain Eukaryota; kingdom Metazoa; phylum Annelida; class Clitellata; order Enchytraeida; family Enchytraeidae; genus Buchholzia; species Buchholzia appendiculata. The sequence continues at coordinate 10,094 of JAQFYQ010000339.1, read as the reverse complement.
GGGTGGTTTAGAAGTCCAAAAAATGTGATGCCTTCTTTTCAATCTTAAATGTTAAGGACAAAATCGGGGAAGGGGGTTTGAACCCAAAACACACCACCTCCTTAAATACGGCCCTTGTCTTGTGGATTACTATGCTTGACTTTAACCAACCGATCCACTAGGCTGGATGAGGACGGCCGAAGATTTGTTCAGAATTACTGCTCTTAATAGAGTAGCATGAACGTAACGAAGTCGATGAAGTGACGTTTTGACTACATATATTTTGTATGATAGATGTTGTAATTCTTCAAACTGGCAGAGTTTATACTTCAAATCGTCAGAGCTAGGACTGCATGCCGCGAATAACTCGGTGGTTTTGATATTGTAGCAACTGGGCACATTGTTTTCCCCCATCGATGCCGACTCTGTGGCCATTTAGTAGAATTGCCAAGTTGAGGATTATTTTTCTACTATTATTGCAAATAGAGTTTTGTGAACTTCGATTGACATTATTATTATGATAATCCTTGGCAGCTACGAAATATCGATGTAATGTGTTGACTTAAGTTGCTATATTAGTAAATCTACAATATCCCAGAGGACCATCACTTTAGTCAAGAACTCCATGTTTACTGATATGAGTGTGAAGATTGATGAATTATAATAATATTGTTTAAGTGTATTTTATCGGAAATCTGGTCGCAAGCGGACAGATATTTTGTATTACATCCATTTCTGTATTAACCTGTTCTGGGCCGTTGTGAAGGACGGGGGGGGGGTCACGGACTCATGGGTCAGAACCCCCAAACGATTTTTTTTCTTCTTAAATTTTATGTTTTGTGAAATTTTCTTGAAAATGTTCGTTTGGAAACTCACCCCAATAAAAAATTTAAAAATGTAATTTTTTTTAGGAAGTTAACCCCGCCCACCCTTCCATGAAATTCTGACTACAGTGCCACTTCTGTTTGATGACTCTTTCTTGCAACACTGACCTCAATGCTCAGCATAGGGCAATACAAGGCAATACAGGGCAATACAAGGCAATACAGGGCAATACAAGGCAATACAGGGCAATACAGTGCAATACAGGGCAATACAAGGCAATACAGGGCAACACAGGGCAATACACTGCAATACAGGGCAATACAAGGCAATACAAGGCAATACAGGGCAATACAGGGCTATACAGGGACTCTTGTAAAGGTGAGTAGTAGCTACGGTGTTCTTACTACGCCAACTTGCTGTATCCAGTATGCGTCAATACACTTTGACTACACTAATGACACATTGGGCAACGTCCGCGAATTCACAGTGGATCTCATCATCATCACATCATAACCTGCCAATAATTCACAATAAGCGACTTGGTTAGAGATTCACAGCACTCACACAAGTCACTATCCGACCAGGCCCTATCTTTACGACAGGACTTGATCAGTCCTCATTCTGTGTGTCACTGATCTCGTAGGAAATAGTAGTAATTTATTGAATGAAGATCCGATTCATTTGTGTGTCTGGTTGTCAGGCATTTGTTATCAGAGCAGACAGGACTATAGACAAAATTTAATTTCGAACCGTAGACCGACTTTCAAACATTTTTGACGACCTGTTTTCAAAATTTCAATTCGGAGGGGGGTTTGAACTTTTAAAAAAATTAAATTCGCAAACATAATGAATGTTACGAAAAAAAAATTGTGGGGGAGGAAGGAGTTTCTAACCCAAACCCCTTAAATACAGCTGTGAGATGAGATACATGCATGGATACGCATAAAAAAAAACGAAACTAGATACAAGGCATTCATAAACAACCCCATACTGAAATTAACATGCAACAAAATTTGTAAATGAGCATTGTTTCTCTTCGTAAAGCAATGAAGTTTCGGATGCAAAATTTAAAGCAGCAAGAAATGTGAAAAGCAGTTGTGATGCCCAAGCCATGACATTGCAATTATCACAGGAAAATTTTCTAAACAAATACTCGGCAATTGAGTTATAACGAAACATATAGGCGTGTCTCTGAATATTGATGTACACAAAAACTTTGAGCACGGTCAATACGCGAATTGTTTATTAATGCTATTTCAAAAGTTATTATTCATTAACAATAATTTGGGACACGCTTATATGTTCTGTTGTGGTTCTGTTTGTATGCAGCATTTCTTTTCTACATACGTCATCCATGCCTTGACTAGCCTCACCCCAACAGTTCCAGGGGCATACATTTATCATTAACAAATTTCCATTAAATACCTTGTAGACAGAAAGACAAAACCGTGTAAACTTGAAGAGTTAACAAATTTTTACTAACTTTCAGTAGAAATCACACAAACACATATAAATAATAATAACTGTTTGCAACAGAAAGAACAAAACTAGAGCAACGATTGTAGACCGAGAGACACGGCAATATGTCTAACAGCTCACCTTAATAACCAATCACATGCTGCCGGTATTGACCAATCAGCTGCTTGACCAATCAGCTGATATTCTCATCGACCAATCGTATTGTACCAAGCGGGCAGTGTAGATGTTCACACTGACCAATCATGTTCTTAAACTCGAGCAGCTTCGATGGTGAAGACTCGCACTAAGACAATAACGCGCAACGAGTCGGTGGCGCCGACATTGTTCATACATCGTAATGCTGTACACAGAATGAGAAATTCCCTCCATTTGTACTACAACCTGCACGCAACCTAACAAACACTTGCGCTAGCTGCACGCACTTTGTATCAGCTGCACGCACTAGCATCAGTTGCATGCAAATTGCACAAGCTGCATGCACTGTGCACTAGCATCAGCTGCACGCATTTTACATCATCTGCACGCACTTTGCATCAGCTGCACACAAGGTAACACAGTGCACTCTACACAGCAGCTACAAGCAGCAACAATTAACATCAGCAGCAGCAGCAGCAACGCAAAATTAAAAGTGAAGTGCAGCAGTGGCGCGACACACTGCGCCGCACCACGGCACATAGAACAAAAACAAACGAAGCTGAATTAAACTTGACAAGATATGACGGCAGAATAGTTGCACACAGCAACTTTCCTGTGACAACTTTTCATTTAGTTCGCACAAAGGACGAGCAACACGTTCATCATGCGACGATCAACATTTGACGTGCAACTCAACTCTCTGAACTTCATTAAGTTCAGACGCTCGAAAACATATTCTTCGCTCGACAACTCGCTCATCTTGCATGAACGCATGAGTACCGTGTTCCTCATGACACAACTCTAGTTAAACAGATCTTAACCAAACACGCTGCATCGATACCAGTCGGAAAAACTGCACAGCACAAAACTAAACGCACCGTTCGACCGCCTGCGTGAATGACATCAATGCATAAACGACATTTCTATCGGCATTAAATTAACAGTCATCCTTGTTAACATTAGGACACATTGAATTCCCACTAAGATCCACACAGCAGTTCCCCCATGCGGAACTACGGCTTGTCGTTTGATCGTTCGCCTGTACACATACATGAATTCCACTAATCACATCGCAATCATCGGCAAATTTACTAAAGCTGTGAAGCAAAAGTAACAAATTAAACACATTGTGTAACCAACATTATCGTTTACACCGTCAGATGAAAGTGATCACAAAAATGTTATCAAGATGAATATCAGAGAAGAAATTAGAGCAATGGTTGACCAGAAGAAATCCCAAACATTCTGTACACATGTCAAGAATCAATTCAAATTAGAACGTGTTCCGTCCCATCATTGACTACACAACGTACGTGTAATTAACATATACAAATTAAATAAAGAACTGCCTGATCTATTGAATATCATAAATGTATTTCCTTTGCCAGATAGTTTGATTTAGTTCGAAGGAAGGTCCTGGCAATGATGATGCCACCGATCCACCAGGACACGAGGTGAGTTGAGGTTCTTCAATGAGTACATGTTGCCGCGCATAGCCCTCCTGTATAGGTAAGGGACATTAACGGCCTACCCAAAGCCACCGAAGTAATTTCATATATGTTTTCAGGGGAATCCACTATCTTTAATATGATGTACCAAGTGCTAGATCATATAACACTAAAATTGTCCGATGAAATCATTGTGACGTTAGTCGGACGACCAGGAGGATTCGGATGCTGTGCTGCCACCTAGAGATCCTTGCATTGAGACTGTACATCAAAATTAGACGTCAGAAAAAATTAGATGTCAGGAAAAATTAGATGTCAGGAAAAAACGGCAAAATTGAATGCATCTTGTTGAATAGATCAGCTGGATTGAAAAATCTTAGAGGAAGCAGTAAATATTTCAATCGGATATGGTACTGAGAACGGATTGATGAACAGAGTTAGATAATAGATCTATAGTTTGGACTAAGAATTTCATCTAGATTGTGCTGCGTCTTAACGTGAAGTAAAACTGATGTTGGCATTACTTCTATCTACTGTACACACCAACTTACATTCATCCACTTTTAGTAATCGCATAAAACTGCCTAGTTCACCGAATCCAGTCGCAAACTAAATCAGTTCATATTCATAAAACAATTTTCTAGTAAACAATAGCACAAAGCTCAAAAAATCAAAAGACAAGCGGCAAGATGAGAAAGATGCCATCACACGCGACAAACACACTGGTATGCCCTCATGTCGCATAAGTACGTACTCCCGACGTACGAGTATGCACTCATATCGTACAGAATGCACTAATGTCGTATGAGTATGTACTCAAGTCGTAGAGTATGTACTCATGTCATATGTACAAACATGCCGACAAATACGCAGAACATTTTATGCATACAGTACTTGAATCAATATCTGTTGAATCCGCTCTTGTCTAAAACAGCAAACAAAATCAGACTGCACTGCGCACGTGTGACTCGATTTCAGAAACAAAATAAACGCGCCCGAGACTGGTGCACCGCATCTTGTTCGATCGGTGACACAACGCAAATTCGGATAATTACAAAGTAAATATATAACGCAGAACGGATATTAGCACACCTGTAGAAAGCAAACTGCACGAGTTTAGCTTTGAGAGAACTCTATGTCGTAGACGAACTGCTGCATCATGCTGACCTGCGATTCAGCTGTACCATCCACTCCTCTACGACCTCTTTTTTAAACAAATACCGAACTCACGGAAAAACCTATCATCTTGTTAACTCGGAGAGGACTGCCCAGAAAGAATAACAGTACATTTGCAATGACATATATATCATCCTGATAAAACGCCGAAGCAGCAGTAAAATTCGACTGCCCATATAACGTATGCACGACGTTTTTTGCGCGCATATTGCGTACTTGACAGAACAAAGTGAACAATGACACGCAGTTACACTGCAGACCATCACTGGAGGAGAACTGCACGCTATATTACACAACATTCACAGAGACAGCCACAGAGACAGCCACAAGGGCTTGACAGTTACTGATTACAAGACAAGGAATTGGCACACCAGGACAAGTAGACAGGCAACAATAGACGGGAGAACAATACAACAGAAAACAATAGACAGGAAATCAGATGACATTTCTAATCATGGATGCAATGATCAACACACACACAGTTTCTTCACACTCAACACAGCTGATAGAGAGAGAGACAGCAAACCACAACTACACACACAACTTCACATGCCCTCTTCATCATCACAACAAAAACTGCAGAAAATTTGCTCCCCGGGATAACTATATATATATGATATGCAAACACAAGCAAACATAATACATACAAAGGGCACAAAACAAAATCTTTGAACCGTACAAAATGTAAAATAAACGGCAAAACCTTTTGTCGTCTATCCGAGCTGTTGCTCAGCTCCAACAGGCTACTCTGCATTACAGTATGAATTGTTCGCCGGCGCTATCTATACAAATATACAAACACGAATTCGTTTCCACCTAGAAAAGCATTTAGTTACCGACAAATTTCACAGCAGAAGCAAAAAGAACAAAAAACACATAAAATCTAACAAAATATCAAACTTAAAATTGGAGTAGTATAGCACCGCAAACTACGCAGATATACCTCTGTTTGCTACAGCTCACAAACAGGATGTGGCGAATATCGACTGAATCGCAGGCCAGCGGTCGCACGCCGCACGTCCGGTCGTACAATTGCGCACGTTTGATAATCGTCAAGAAGTCGCGAGAACGACGCAGATGATGTTGCCAGCGACGCACGATTCTTCGCGTAAAAGTCATGACTCGCAGTAGTAGTAGTAGTATTAACTAGAAAATGTTGAAAACACACCGCCTTGCCCTTGCACGCACGGCAGTGAATGCCGGCGGCGGAGACATGTCCGGCACAATATGTCCGGCAGAACTTAGTAGGTCTTGTTCACTATGAATATAAATCAGAACAGAATATCTCATTCCTCTTTCTCTCTCTTTCTTTCTCTCTCTCGAAGGACGACTTGTGGAGCACGGCTAACCACTCGGTCGTCGACATCTCTTATCCAAACCAGCGACTAGTTCGCTCGACCTCCGGCTGCACTTCCCCCGTTACTCTGCACGGCTTGGGCGAGCCGGTCGGCACTCTTTGTCTCGCGCGCTGGGCCACCGCCGGCTCCCTTGGCTTCCCTCGGAGGCGCCATGTTGTTGCCGCTCTTCGTCTCACGAACGGTGGCGCCACCGCTTGGTCCGTTCTCCAGAGATGCCGTGGCGCCCGTCGCACCCTTCGGCTTGTCCGCCGAGGAAGACTGCTTGACTGTCGACGGTCCTTGACCCTTGCCGTCCGCAGACTGTTGCTTACCGGCAGAGTTGGCAATCCGGTTCTTCATGCCACCCCCAGAGATCTCTGAATCAGCCGGCATACCCACGCCCACCGTCGCATCCGGCTTGCCCTCCCTATTATCAGCAGTACCTCTAAACCCACCCCCACCTCCACCCCAAGCACCGGACCTGCCACCCCTGCCGTCTCCTCGACCTCTGTATGCGCCACGACCTCCACGCCCCCCACGAGGGCCGCCGCCACCAGTGTTACGCTGGTGGGAGGGTTCTGCCGTGTGCTCCGGGTCAGAGTGACGACCGGTACCGGGCCCGTCTGTAGATGATATGCTCTCTGTAACGAGTAATTACAAATACATCATTGTAGTGATAGAACAAATATGCATCACTCTTAACGATGTGCTAGCCAAAGATAATATTGTAAAGAAGATTGATAACTCGCAAAAGTTTTGGAAACCAAACAACGACCATGCTGTAAGTGCTATTCCCAAGAAAGTGAGACGGGCTGCTTAATAACGGTCGTTGATTGGTCCTTCAGTAAATTATTTGAGATGAATGACCAATCAGCAAGTGTTATTCCTAAGAAAGTGAGACGGGCTGCTTAATAACGGTCGTCGATTGGCCCTTCAGTAAATTATTTGAGATGAATGACCAATCAGCAAGTATTATTCCTAAGAAAGTGAGACGGGCTGCTTAATAACGGTCGTCGATTGGTCCTTCAGTAAATTATGCAAGATGAATGACCAATCAGCAAGTGTTATTCCTAAGAAAGTGAGACGGGCTGCATAATAACGGTCGTCGATTGGTCCTTCAGTAAAATATGCGAGATGAATGACCAATCAGCAAGTGTTATTCCTAAGAAAATGGGATGGGCTGTTTCCAGCTTCTTTCCTTAAATTACTTATCTTCTTTAATATTTATATTATCTTTGGAACTGGCATTAATATGTCATTTGAACTTTTGCTAACAAGTATGCACGACATTACCACACTGGATTTAACACAGATTCGAACCCGAAGACGTTCTTCACAGATACCAGTATCATGGCTACATAGTATCATTATGCATGGCTAGTAAAGAAGCGCACCGAAAACATTGCGTGCCAACATCAGCCGTAACTGGAGATAATTACCACCAAGTCATATTTCTAGGACACATCATCGCAAATCATTTGCGAGATGTAAGAAAGGAAATAATTAACAGTAAACGAAGAAGTGGGACCTGCAAAAAGATGAGCAGGGTAAAATGTAACTAATGCATAGTAATCGTGCTCAAGCGTCGACATAATCTCAAGTAATTCTCACACAGGTGCAAGTATTCTTGCACTTGCAAAAGCACAGATAACGCACCATGATCTTGCACAAGTGCAGATAACACACCATGATCTTGCACAAGTGCAGATAACACACCATGGGCTTGCACAAGTGCAGATAACGCACCATGATCTTGCACAAGTGCAGATAACACACCATGGACTTGCACAAGTGCAGATAACACACCATGGACTTGCACAAGTGCAGATAACGTACCATGATCTTGGCTGTTGACACTGATCCTGTCATGATTCTCATCTAAAACTGTTTCATCCTCATCGTCTGCTCTTCTCCTTCTCCTCCGTGCATCGCCCGACAGGTATCCATCGGAGCCCCTCCCTCCTCCCCCCGCACTCTCGTCATCGTCCTGATGATACGACGGCCCCCCTCCTCCGCGGTACCCCCTACCGCTTCTGTACGCTGCAACCAGCACACAAACAAACGACAAGTTACGAGTTACGTCAAACAGAAGAGAAGAAAACAATTATATACAGCAGTTATATTATTATACACAGTAGAGGAAATGAACCAATGAAACACAGAGTAGAAGAAACAAAAAATATCTGTAGAGTTTACATTAGTACTGCAAGTGTAATGAAACAGAAAGTAATTATCAAAATTAAAACAATACCATTAATATATACAAATTTGTCGGACAGATAGCGCGCAACATATTAGCAGACTAAAAGTGAATCATTCAATTATTCACACGGTCCCGATATTCATCATTCAAATGATGAATAATCGGAAGATAACTTACAGCATAAATAACGCAGTAACAAACATACACACACACACGAACACACATACATAGACACACATCTCCAAGCATACCTGGTGCAGAACCTCTAGGTCCGCCTCCTCGAGATCTTCCTCCGCCTCCCCCGTTGAACCTAGGCCGGCCCCTCTGGTTGTCCCGTCTGTTGTACAGCTGTGCCTCCTCCTCGGCCGTCACAGCGTCCGACCAATCAGCAGAGGCGGCCGAGTCATGAATCATCGATGACTCACCTAGGCAATGAGAGAGAGAGAAACAGAGTCATGAATCATTGATGACTCACCTAGGCAATGAAAGAGAGTCATGAATCATCGATGACTCACCTAGGCAATGGGAGAGAAACAGAGTCATGAATCATTGATGACTCACCTAGGCAATGAGAGAGAGTCATGAATCATCGATGACTCACCTAGGCAATGAGAGAGAGTCATGAATCATCGATGACTCATCTAGGCAATGAGAGAGAAACAGAGTCATGAATCATCGATGACTCACCTAGGCAATGAGAGAGAGACAGAGTCATGAATCATCGATGACTCATCTAGGCAATGAGAGAGAGACAGTTATAACTCTCATCACATGCAATGGATGATTTGCCATCAACTCTGAATATTAATTATGAAATTACAACTAGAAGATCTGATGTGCTATATATAACTAAGCGAAGGCTCAAGATAGATCATCATCAATAAATTCATCATCGAACAGAAGTTGAAAGGGAAAATTCACAGAGCGTGTGTCCAGGTCTATGGAAGCGAAACTTCGACTGTTAAGGTCGCAGATGCGAGGCGTTTGAAGAGAACAGAGAACATGATGTCGAGGTAGACATGCGGGTCACTCGCAAAGACAGACTGGCAACTAATAAGCCACGTGAAAGGTTAAGTATATCTGGTGTGGGCAATGTTGTCAGACATAGCAGGTTGAGATAGTTTGGACATATGGCAAGGAGAAACGACAGTGATAGGGAAATGGCATGCCGGTTTCTGAATGTGGAAGGGCAAATACGCAAAGGCAGGCATACAAAGACTTTGATGAAGTGTATGTGACTGGGTATGAAGAAATGTGCTGAGTGCCGAAGATGTGCACAATGTGATTTATGAAGAACAACAATTTCCCTTGTTGGAAACGTCTCAACGCTCCTCACGGAGAAAAACTGAAGGCAAATGTTTATGACAACGCTGAATAAACTTATCAATTACTAAATCAATCATCATAAGATTAATTAGTTACCGTGATACATACATATATTGAATAAATTACACAATACATTAAATGATTCTAAAGCAATACCTCCCATATTAGCCTGCCGCTCGCTAGCCC
>JAQFYQ010000338.1:0-18227 GCA_034694885.1 Buchholzia appendiculata | reverse complement strand
CTCTTTCTCTCTCTCTTTTTCTCTCATCAATTTAGGCTTATATATTAAAGATCTACCTGGTACATTGTCAAGTTTTTACATTAAAATAACAACATATTGTACATGCAACTTAGTGTATTGAATAGTAAGGAGATAATGAATGCAGCTGGGACTGAAACAATTAACCTATAAATCTTTTCGATTCTGAGATATTAACTTATGGATCTCTGTAGTACTGATCACGATAACCGCCAGAACCATCTTTGATTATTCATTTTAATCATTAGAATTTGTTCAATTCATCTCTGACATGTATTATACTGTTATTTTGAGGATGCATAAAATTATGTATCGAATTTGTCTTGTTTTCAAGACGAATGAAGTTTAAATATTTATAAAATGTATTTTCAAACGATTTTCTGTTGAATGTTACTCATTTTGAACATCAATTAATTACTGTTTGTTCTGAATGCTCTCTCAATGAAATTCTGCTGTGAACATGCAGGTTCACCTTGGTCTCGGCAAGACGGCCTCCATGGCGCCCAAGACGAAGGCCTACCTCGGCCTGGTCGTGCCTGGACAGACTCAGAGCAACGCTGCCTCACTCGCCCACTCCTCCGTCGCCCAGTCAACAACTCTGCTGCAAGGCCTTGCCATACATGGCGACCTAGAGACTAGGGTAAGTTATCTTGAGTCTGTGACCTTGAGACTAGGGTAAGTGACCTTGAGACTAGGGTAAGTGAACTTGAGACTAGGGTAAGTGGCCTTGAGACTAGGGTAAGTGGCCTTGAGACTAGGGTAAGTTATCTTGAGTCTAAGTGACCTTGAGACTAGGGTAGGTGCTCTTAAAACTAGAGTAAGTGACCTGAGACTAGGGTAAGTGACCTTGAGACAAGGGTAGTTGACGTTGAGACTAGGGTAGGTGACGTTGAGACTAGGGTAAGTGACCTTGAGACTAGGGTGTGACCTTGAGACTAGATGACCTTGAGTTTAGGGAAAGTAACCTTGAGACTAGGGTTGGTGACGTTAAGACAAAGGTAAGTGACTTAAAACAAGGGTAAGTGACTTAAGACTAATACTTTGAGGCTAAGGTAATTGACCATGAGACTAAGGTAAACGACTTTGAGACTAGGATGTGTGACCTTGGATGAGATTTTTCCCGATTGTATGTTTGGAAATTTCCTCTAAAATGTCTAATTCAAGCCTCTGAGCATTTCCCCATCACTATAAATGAAATACTGTCTCATTTGTGTGATAGATAGAAAAGTAGTACTGATCTTTGTGTGAAATGAATTATTAGGCCATTGCACAGTGATCGATTCTTGTCTGTCTTTCTCTTTCAGGTCATGGAACTGGAAAACTTCTACTCCACCATCAACAATCTGACGACTGCCTTCACACACGCCGCTGAGACCGGATCGACCATCGCCCGACCTCTGGCTGAGCACTGGCAGGCAACGCAGTTCCAGAAGAAACTCGACGCCAACACGGCCGGCATTGACAGGGTTCGCACACCACTTTTTTGTCAGCTGCTTTTTCTTCTTAAGTCATTGCCACGTAACCTAGTCGACTACGTAGCGGCTTTTTTTGTGAGAGATAAGCAAATATTGATTAACATGACATTGTAAGGTTACTAATTTTTACTTTGTAAAATGCGGTCCTTATGGAATACATTTAAGATAGTTCAAGCGTACTATGATTAAAATCTCGTTGTTGTTCAGCCGATCTTTGCGCCTTAGAAGTAGAGTGATAATTTAAGTAGAGTGATAAGTGGAGGTACAAGTAGAGTGATAAGTAGAGACATCAGTAGTGATAAGTAGTGATAAGTAGAGTGATATGTAGAGGTATAAGTAGAGGTATACGTAGAGTGATAAGTAGAGTGATAAGTAGAGTGATAAGCAAAGTGATAAGTAGAGTGATAAGTAGAGTGATAAGTAGAGGTATAAGTAGAGTGATAAGCAGAGATATGTAAGCTTTATAAGTCGGCCATTTGCTTAAATATCAGTACAATGGGATTTACATAATAAAATCATAATAATTATAGCAATTCTTTTACTAATTTACACTTCATATAAAACACAATTATTATTATGTATAGCATGTATAATTTAACATTTTAAATATTTTGCAATATCCGCTGTTAAAAGTAAAACACAAAATTTATAACAAAAATAAGTAAAGATAGAAGGAATTAATGAATAATAGTTTAAGTTATTATTCAGTTGGCGTTTAAAATGACAATGCTGCTTTGGACATTCCAATAATAATTTGCAAAAGTTATTAAAATGTACAATTGTACTGATTTGTAAGTGTAATTGATATCTCGTCTTTGCTGTGCAGTTTTCTTGTGCTGTTGTGTTTAGCTGTGCGAACTGTTCGAGGGCCTACGAGAGACGTCGGACAAGCTGACCGCTCACATGGAAATGAACAGGAATCTCATGACAGACAGTGTACGGATTATGTTTGTCAAATTTTTAATTTAAAAGCAAACATGATACTATGGCGTAAATATTTAAGTATAGAGTTATTACTTAAGGATAATGTACGTATTGAAGTCTAATGTGAGTATTTATGGACGGTATAAGTACTGAAGGGTCGTGTGAGTACTTGACGCTTTCGTTGCTAAGTTTATTCTCTTTTAGAAACAGCAGATATTATACTGTTGTTTTGCAGCAGTGCGACGACCATATAGTTTTCCTGTTATATTGCTTTGTACACCTCTCATAGTCTGTGACACTTCCTAGGTGTAATGCACAGATACAAGTCATCAAGTCTTTCCCATCATAGCACATATGCAATATCAGACACTGGTACCATACAGCAGAACATTGTCAATTAGCTAGATACTGAACAAGCACATTGATAAGATAATCTTATATAATCTAAAGTCAAAACTTATCCCAGGTTAGAATGACGTTAAACAACCGAAAAGATAATGATTCATTTGTTTATGTCATTATGTAGTTTGTACTGAAGTATTTGAACATACGCTTTCTCTCTATGCAGTTGTACTACAGCATTTGAACATATGCTTTCTCTTTATGCAATTTGTACTACAGCAGTTGTTCATATACTTTGTCTCTATGCAGTGTGATCTAAAGCATTTGTTTATATACTTCACACATTTATGTTTATGTGTTCCTACGACTACAGTAAATAATTATTGAAGTCAACATGAGCATGGATCGAAATTAATTTCAGCAGAACAGAAGGGCTTTTGAAATTCCATAGATTTTCTTGTATTTTTTATTCAATTCTTATGATTTATTTAATGCACTTTTAATTATCTTATTATTCTAATTTTATATACATATATCTAGAAGTAGTGTTTGTATCGATGCTACTGACGGTTGTTTTTTTCTTGTAGCAAGCTGACCTGCTCAAGAACATGGTCAGGAACGATGGTTGGTCGGATTGCTGCAAGTCACTCCAACAACAACTGGTTTGTCGCCATCTTGTTGTATGCTATTAAGTATGCATCAACTACTCAACTATAACTGTGTGAATCAACTATAACTGTGTGAATCAACTATATAACTGTGTGAATCATCTATAACTGTGTGAATCAACTATAACTGTGTGAATCAACTATAACTGTGTAAATCAACTATAACTGTTGTGAATCAACTATAACGGTGTGAATCATCTATAACTGTGTAAATCAACTATAGACCACTTAGGGATAAATACTCTAATGGATTATAACTCTCTGATTAAACTATTTCCGGTGTTCCGAAAAGCCTCTTGGACTGTATCAAAATGCCTATGAATTGCGCACACACATTTCAGATTTCGCCCCAAAATAAAAATATTCACAGAGAAGCTCAAATAGTTGCACACAATCACTTACTAGACAAACAATTAATTTCGGCACGGAATATATATTTAATTTTAAAGAAATTTGAAGTTAATGCCCAATTCATAGCTATTTTACATTGCCCAGCAGGCTTTCTGCACACCGGAAATAGTTTAATCAGAGAGTTATTCTCTGGTAGAGTATTAAATCCCAAAGTGGTCTGTTACTGTGTATGCCTATTTGTGTACATCAGTGAGGACTCTGTATGCCATTGTATGCATCACCTAGAACTGCTTAGATGTTACTGTTAATGATCCCTCAGTAAAAAACGCTAGTCTATACTTGTGCTCAACAAGACATCTTGACAAAAGCATATATACTGTAATATGCTTTTAGGATATCAATTATATAACTTACATCTCTGAAAGAAATCTGTACATTTTCACTCCCCTAATCCATGCCTACTCCATGCAACACGGCAAAGTGTTGTAGAGCTGTTGCATAGTCCTGGAGACAGAATGGCAGTGTTAAATTGTAGTCATGACAACGCAATAATGTCTCTGTTCAGTCCGTTGTGGAACAGGTCAAAGGTTGTAATTTGTTTATTACTGATTCAGTGAACTAATCAGGCTACTAGCTTTTGTAAATAATTAGCGTGATAGTTTTCTCCGAACAAGACCCTGTAGTGCTGAATGTGTATTTTATACTACTTGCTTCATTTCCATATTATTTTACGTTGATTTTATGATGTAATTATCTTCTGTGTTGAAACGCGATACATAGGACAAGTTCAAAGAAAAGATGAAATGGATTCCGACTCCAGAATTTATGAGCAACTTCGTGACTTGGCACGGCCTGGAGGAACTGTTTGAAGGTACTTGCCTGAATGAACTTCGTCGTTTTGATGAGACACTTTGCTGGGATGAATTACTGCCTTTGGTAGCTTTTCTTGGATTAACTTCTGCCTCTAGTCTCTTTGGTGAGATGAATTACTGCCTTTGGTAGCTTTTCTTGGATGAACTTCTGCCTCTAGTCTCTTTGCTGGGATGAATTACTGCCTTTGGTAGCTTTTCTTGGATGAACTTCTGCCTCTAGTCTCTTTGCTGGGATGTATTACTGCCTTTGGCAGCTTTTCTTGGATGAACTTCTGCCTCTAGTCTCTTTGCTGGGATGTATTACTGCCTTTGGCAGCTTTTCTTGGATGAACTTCTGCCTCAAGTCTCTTTTCTTGTACGTGCAGCCATTTGTGTCGCTTGCTTGATTGATACTCTGTCTTTAGTCATTACAACTTCTGCACAAATTAAAAATGGTTCTCAAATGCAAAACTTTCTCGAGCCCTTTCCTCCCCCTGCAGCTGCAAGTCCACTTTCTCATTTTTGATTGGTTGAGTAATTTAGTTATATGAAGAATGATTGGTTGAGCTATTTAGTGAGATAAAGAATGATTGGTTGAGTTATTTATTTAGATGAAGAATGATTGGTTGAGTTATTTAGTTAGATGAAGAATGATTGGTTGAGTTATTTAGTGAGATGAAGAATGATTGGTTGAGTTACTTGGGTAGTTGAAGAATGATTGGTTGAGTTATTTGGTGAGATGAAGAATGATTGGTTGAGTTACTTGGGTAGTTGAAGAATGATTGGTTGAGTTATTTAGTGAGATGAAGAATGATTGGTTGAGTTATTTGGGTAGTTGAAGAATGATTGGTTGAGTTATTTAGTTAGAATGATCAATAAATAACTAAACGTTAGTTAGTTAGAGGAATTGGTGGTTGAGTTATTTAGTGAACTGTTTTCTGCTACAGGCGATGATCACGATTGGTTCATCACGCACGACAAGATTCACAAACATCCGTCAGGTCATAACCTGCATCAAGATTTCGGGGAGGTTAGTGCAATCTAATTGTGCCGTACTAAATAATCGAAAAAGCGATTTTGTACGATTTACCTCAGTAATGCATGGTGCATTAGAAGTGCATTTTACGTACATACTAGAATATGACCTAATGACCTATATCTGTAACTGTTCCCTTGTTGCTACTGTTCTCGATCAGTCGATGGTAAAATACCTTTCCCTCAAAATGCCTCACTACCTCATTACCTCTTGTACAGTGCAGTTATTACCTAAACAATCTTACTATTATTAATGATGCTCTGGTTACTTTCAGTGGTATGATTTATGTATTTATTTAATCTTTGAAATTTATAAAGATTTTCGTTACACTAAGTGAACTGTATACTTTTGTGATGTGTCAGGAAAATGGCGGCACAGTGCAAAGAGTCTAAACATGGCTGCCTCACAAGGATGTGACGATGTGACGATGTGACGATACGAAGACGTGATTATATGATGATGTGATGATATTATGATGTGATAATGTGATGGTGATGACAGTGATAATGTGATGGTGAAGACAGCGATGATGTGATGGTGATGACAGTGATAATGTGATGGTGATGACAGGGATAATGTGATGGTGATGATGGTGATGATGGTGATGATGGTGATAATGTGATGTGCTGTTGTGATTATAATGTGATGTGTCAGGAGAAGGGCGGCACAGTACGGAGAGATCGTCTAAGCATGGCTGCCTCGCAAGGAGGCTCAGTCGAGGGCTTCAATGTGGATGGAACAGACGCTAAAGTTCGTAGCATCTCATTACTCTAGTCTATTGCAAAATGAGGAGGTCTCGTTCTATAGTGTTAAAATTTTGATGAACTCTGCCCCGATTGATCTCAGTTATTCTTCATTGGAATCCTGTACATTTCTTTGACTCTGATGGGTTTCATTGCATCATGCATGGGATTAAGGATCCATCCAGAGGGGAAATGATGAGCTCATTTTAAATTAATTTGATCTTTATTTTCTTTTAAGATACGAGGATGACATCATTAGGCTGTTTGAACTTATTTAGATGTTTCAATTCATCCGCACACTCTTGTCAACAAAGTGCTTCTTGACATCTATATCAACTGTTGCTGCAATTTAAACGTTTATTGATATGCTATTCATTTGTTGTGTCTATATACTGTTAAGTCAATTAAGTTACTTATTGCATCATTGGCCTTTACCGGTTGGCGTCAGTCGTAAAAGGCATGCAGTCGTACAAATCCAGCCGTGATGAGCCCTCGAGGGACATTGGCTAAGGTCTATGCTTGGGTTCAACCTAGATATCTTTCTAAAGCGAAAGAAGACTCTAAACGGGTGATGATGATGACGATCGCCTCTGCTTACAACTCGCGATACCACTCACGGCGTCTGATAGGAAGAGCATTCGGCACACCGAACGTCACATCTATTCTAACATAATATTTGAAATCTAAGTAGAATAACTTTGCAATGCCGGTTTAGATCGATGTAAATTTATTCTTGTGTCAACTTTGTAATTGTAGCCATAGTAGCTGCGATTCTACAATCATAGTTTTATCATTTTTTACAAGTAACAAATTGTTTTAGAGCTTAAAACTGTAAAACGTTGTTTAATCTTGTCTAATCCTATTACTTTTATTCTCAATATGTGCGCAGCTTGTGTTCTGCGAATCCGAAATAATTATTATCTATGAATTTTAAATCAAATTGTAAATCAACCTTAACTTAAGACTTTTTGCTGTATTGCAGGGCGGAAGAGAAGGTAGCGTCATGAGACAAGCTTTGAAAACGTCTATTTCCCGGGTAATTACGTAGAAACGCACAGACACACACACACATAGACAGACACGTAGATACTTGAGTGAATATACTTGCAACATATAGATTTGTTTATCAGTAAAGAAATAAAACTCAATTTGTACATCTGTAATTAATTAATGCAGTCCTTTAAAATTGCAATATTGCGACAACATTTTAATGCTTGGATTATTCAAGGAATCGAACATAAACTTGTCAAAAGCATGACTTGTAATTTTATTACTATAATAGATCATTGATGTTGTTTAGATCAATGGTGTTTTAAATAGGTAATTAATTTGCATAGTAATATAAAAGTTTGATTGTAATTTTTTTGTCTAAGACGTTGGTTGAAATTTGTTACACTAAATTAGTATTTTATATTTTTTATATTCTACTCCTGCCTGTGCTGAGTCATCTCAATCATTGCAATATATAAACCTGGTACATCCATGTACCGGCTAGATTAAAGGGTGAAATTATTACCAGGGTCATTCTACCACAACAGAATTTTCTTCATTAGATTTACAACACAGTGTGACACTAATCACCTCATGACTCTGTTGAAATCTAGTCAAATGATGATAATAAATTCTAATGATGATGCCGACGATTGTGAAAGTGATGATGATAGTGATGACATTAGTGACCACAACGATGACTCTGATGTCGATATACTGTACAGCAGTCTATTGAGCCAGTTTTATTGAGTTTTATTATCTTGGAAAAACTGGAGATCAGTGTCTTTTCTGCAGTGTTGTGCCTAAACCTGTTGTAATTTATATCTGACCAATATTTAGTAAAGTAAGGATTGGATGCACGAGAATATGCAAGCAGCTTATGTCTATCTGTTGACACGGTTGTGACGCGGTGTTGTTGTGTGTGTCTATAGTTATGTTTTTGTTTAGTTGTGTATTTGTATGGTTGTTTGTTCAAATGGTTGTGCGTTTGCATGGTGGTCTGTCTGGTTGTGTATTTGTATGGCTATGTGTTTGTGTGATAGTGTGTCTGCATGCTTGTCTGTTTGTGTGTTTCTATAGCTGTGTGTTTGTGTGATATTGTGTCTGCATGGTTGTCTGTTTGTGTGTTTCTATAGCTGTGTGTTTGTGTGGTTGTGTGTTTGCATGGTTGTATGTTTGTATGTTTGTACCAAAGAGATCCAATGAGTCGCTTCAAGATGCCCCGGCAGATGGCGACACGTCACGGGTCAGTTGTATGTCACACATGTCATATCATCGCTTAGTCATATCATCACTTAGTCATATCATCACTCAGTCATATCATCACTTAGTCATATCATCACTTAGTCATATCATCGCTTAGTCATATCATCACTTAGTCATATCATCACTTAGTCATATCATCACTTAGTCATATCATCACTCATATCATCACACAGTCATATCATCACTCAGTCATATCATCACTCAGTTACATCATCACTCAGTCATATCATCACTCAGTCATATCATCACTCAGTCATATCATCACTCAGTCATATCATCACTTAGTCATATCATCACTCAGTCATGTCGATACTATTGTTTATAACAAAAATAAGATAACCGCGGGATTTTTTTTCAATTCTTAGTCAAATAATATTTCTTCTTGAATAATGATGTTTGTGATCCTTTGAATTTAAATGTTTCTTATTTCACATTATATTAATTTACAAGAACATGTTCTGAGTTATTTTGTTAATAAATGCGTTAAAATGTTTTAAATAATCGTATCTAATGTACGAAACTGCAGGTACAAATTAGACGAGTAAATTCTAAATATGCACTTGCTTACAGTTATTTACAATATTTAGGTTATTTGGAGCACGATATAAAATTATTATTTTCTTATTCCATTGCAAATGTAATAAGCATAACGTCTGACTTGCTGCTAGTATGGCTCGTTTTTATCGGTTCATGTAACAGATATCGAGTGGAAATCGCAGCAACAATTCGGCCAAGAAATCTCTTCTGGATACAAAGGTAAGTAAGTGCCCATCTGCTGCTTGCGAACTTCAATTGTAAATACAGTGTATATATAATTTCTAAAAATGTAATAACAATTTCTACATTTAATTGAATCAATCAAAATTGTCAAGAAAGGATCTATCACTTCAGTTAGTTCAATGTCACAATTATAGTTGCATGTTATTGTTACTTGTTTCTTTCAAATCGAGAAAGAGGTAATTTTTCTATGAGCGTGTTTTCCGATGATGATTTTTAGCTTAACTGCAGTTATGTACTAATGTCACTAATGTTACAGTAGACCTCATGAAATATGAAATCGCTAGAATTTAATTGAAAGACGCAAATCAACTGTGATTAAGATTAAACTTAATTGCATTGATGATCATGTTTTCGACCCATTACTGTGTTCAAGTCTCCTTTTCTGTATTTCTCTAGTGTTGAAGATATGAATTTAATACATTTCAAACGTTCATTTAAATTGTATACCTTCTTGATGATAATTTGTTATGAATCTGTTATATACGTACTTTAGAGAAATGAGTAATACGGGAAAATGCAGAACACATCTAGGAGTCTGCTTAATAAGTGCTGTGTAAACTTCACTCACATTTCTGTTTAATCCTGGGACCCTCCTCTTGAACATTTAATCTATTTCACCATGTCATTAATCCGTTATGTTTTCCATTATGCTTCAAGTCAAATCGAAGCAGTAACAACGTCGCTGGCGGCGAGTCTAACGAGTCTCTGAGACGCCAGTCTGTGGAGCGGCGAAAGTCAGCCGAAGGTCGTAGTTCCGGAGAGAGACAGAAGTCCGGTGACGTTGATCAACCCAAGTCAGAGCCAACGACCCGGATGTCGTCCGGTGAAGGTGCCCGCAAGCCGCCGACAGGTCGACGCAAGTCTGGGGGAGATAACGCCACGTCGGCGACGTCAGAGACATGCGAGCTGGTGGGTGACACCTGCCCCCCCCCGCAACTTAGGCTACAGCTTAATTAGATCTCTTCCTCAACTGATTCTTGAACTTTTCTTGAAACTCTGAAATCATCTGTAGCATCATAATTCTTGGTCGTCCGTTTGGATTCCTCGGAGCAATAATAGTCACTAATCGTTTATCACATCTCATTTAATACCGTTACAATGCTTTAGTATAGCTAACATTCCAAAAGTATACATTAAACAAGTATCGTAGTATATCGTTGTATAGATTTTAAATGGTAAGCGAAGCTGCATAAAGTAAAGTTTGAGATAAATTGTTTATATTTAGTAAATCACATAAATAAGGAAAATAAATTCTGACTTCCACGTCACTAAGTATAATATACACAAAAACGAGCAAGCAATGTAAAAGAGAGATGCAGTTGTACCGTTAAGCCGTTATGCACCTTACCAATGGTGGCTTTATTTTATCACATAGTCACTTTCAAGCGATTTCATTTTGAGTCTCGTAACTACCTCTTTTTTAGAAGTTCCCACATCATATGCACATCATATGCATCATCATCAATGTACAATCTTATAACCACTTCTTTTCTCAGTTTCCAGACTACAGCTTATAACAGTCTTTGAAGTTCTCATATTGCACAGCGTATAACCTAATCTTTTCTGGAAGTTCCCAGACTGGTACAGTGTATCTCTTTTCCCTCAGTGCACTACTGCGGCTGTGATTAATTCCGTGTGATTTGTGTTGTGAAGGACGAGACTGGAGTCCAGCACGACGCGGACACTGCGGATGAGGGTGTGAAGGGCGAGGAGGATGTTGCTGGAGATGCAGCTCGTAAGACAGTGGACGGGAAGAGGATGAGTGTTGACGCGGATCGACCCAGTGGAGACAGGTTCTCCATGGCCATGAGGCCGTCCATATTCTTCGGCCGCAACAGCGATGACGTAAGCTTTCTTACAGCTTCTGTAATACTGGCGATATGATAGCCAGGTGGTTTCTTATCTGCATCTTGGTTTCTTATCTGCATCTTGGTTTCTTATCTGCATCTTGGTTTCTTATCTGCATCTTGGTTTCTTATCTGTATGTTGGTTTCTTATCTGTGTGTTGGTTTGTTACCTGTAAGTTGGTTTCTTATCTGTAAGTTGGTTTCTTATCTGTAAGTTGGTTTTTTTATCTGTAAGTTTTTTTCTTATCTGTAAGTTGGTTTCTTATCTGTAAGTTGGTTTCTTATCTGTGTGTTGGTTTCTTATCTGTAAGTTGGTTTCTTTTCTGTAAGTTGGTTTCTTATCTGTGTGTTGGTTTGTTACCTGTGTGCTTTTCACAGGTCAGTTTCTTACGTGTTTGATAGTTACTCAAAGAACCTTATAGTATTTTTTAAAATATATTCATGATTTTAATTTTAATGTTAATTTGTTTGCAGCTATTGCCTTTAGTCTTCTCACTAGGTTGAATTGTGTTTGCTGTGTTCTATGAACTAATTATTTAGATCTCTGCTTAGACAATTAGCATCTAAAATGGATCAATTGAAGTAAATGGAAGTCTTAGTTTTAACTCTCTCCGAACTGCATTAACGAATCTCCTAATCCTGTGCAAGTGTGCATCCATGCCTTTACTACCATTTCGTATTGACACTTCAATAAATCTGTTCACATGATTTTAATGTCAGAATCGAGATTCCTCCGGCGCTTCTGATTGGAAGCGTCTCAGTGAAGCTATGTCCAAGATACGGAGCGATAACATCGAAGCTGGCAAGCCAGGTGGAAAGACGACACATCTCCTGAATCCTTTGGGACCTTCCGTCAGTCTGAACTGGACTCTGGCGGCTCTTGGTGACCTCGTCAAACGTCTCGAGGAACTCGCTCTGTTGGAAGAGCGTGTTACCCAGCTCGAAGTACGCTATCACGCACTTTGGTTTAACACGCACGAGTGATAATAGATATTATAAGAAAATTTAAGGAAATAATATAAAACTGGAATAGGATTCTTATTACTTGTGCATTTATTTGAGTGTAAGATTTGCAAATTCGTCGGAATGGTTGATAAAATAATATGATTATTCATCTTAAATATAAGATTTCTGTAGTCAAGTGGCTTGAAGTGAGTGGTGCTTTCGTCGTCTTACAAAATATGATTTATTATCGGGTTATTTATATGTAATTAAAGTAATTCTCTGTTATACAGCTCATGACATATACTGTACATTTTCTTGAAGATTAGTGTTGTTCCAGGCTTTTTTTTCTTTTTCATTCTATTTTAATCTGCATTTCTTTTGTTTTTATAAATCTTTAAATCTTCGTTCTTTTAATTTTCTTTCTTCGTTTTTCTTTCTTTTCTTCTTTGTATTCTACAACTAAATTTCGGGTGTTATTTTATATAATTGCTTTTACTTTCTGGTCACCATATCTTTGCAATCAATCTCAACTGTCTCAATCTCAACAATTTCCGAAACTTGATGTTCTAAATACCGTTCCAATTTCTCAATATCAATATTTCACAACCAAATAGATATCACAAGATGATCAACATGCATACATGTGTATCAGGTTATTATATCTCTATGTGGGTGTTGAGGGGAATTGAAACGGTATACAAAAAGGTGAAAGTCATACATTTATAGTGATGAACGGAATTTTTTTTGATAATGTGGTAAAGAAATAATTTCTGTGTGTGATCTAGGTTCAGATGATGAACAAGGTTGACCGAGACGTTCTCAGTGCAGCCATAAACCAAGTCCGTAAGTAGAACCATGCATAAATCAAGTCCGTAAGTAGAACCTTGCATAAATCAAGTTCGAAAGTAGAACCTTGCATAAACCAAGTCCGTAAGTATAACTGTGCATAAATCAAGTCTGTAAGTAGAAAAATATACTTGAATGATTCTCTCTCTCTCTCTCTCTCTCTCTCTCTCTCTCTCTCTCTCTCTCTCTCTCTCTCGGTCTATTTCTGGTTATAATGACGTCATGTCGACTAGTTTTCTTCTGTCTGCAGTCGTTGAAAGAGAAACGGAGGAGGAAACAAAGTCGGATATGGGAGGAGATGGAGAAGGAGGAGCTGGAGGCGCAGGAGGGGGAGCGGGAGGAGCATCTGACGCCCCGATGACGAGAGGGGAGCAAACTAAGGAGATTAGAACCCTCAAAGCGCAGGTAATCTTTTCACTCTTCACTCTTGCAAGATGTTTATGCTGAACACAGCTATAGACTAAACTAGACAGTTTTAGACTAGACAGTTATAGACTAGACAACTATAGACTAGACAGTTATAGACTAGACAGTTATAAACTAGACAGTTATAGACTAGACAGTTATAGACTAGACAGTTATAGACTAGACAACTATAGACTAGACAGTTATAGACTAGACAGTTATAAACTAGACAGTTTTAGACTAGACAGTTATAGACTAGACAGTTATAGACTAGACAGTTATAGACTAGACAGTTATAGACTAGACAGTTATAGACTAAACAGTTATAGACTAGACAGTTATAGACTGGATAGCTATAGACTAGACAGTTATAGACTAGACAGTTATAGACTAGACAGCTATAGACTAGACAGCTATAGATTAGACAGTTATAGATTAGACAGTTATAGATTAGACAGTTATAGACTAGACAGCTATAGACTAGACAGCTATAGACTAGACAGTTATAGACTAGACAGCTATAGACTAGACAGTTATAGACTAGACAGTTATAGACTAAACAACTATAGACTAGACAGTTATAGACTAGACTAGACTGTTATGTGCTACAGATCCCTGCATTCTCTCACAGACCAAATAATGCCATGATACTTGTATCATGGCATTATTTTACAACAGTAGGCCACGCTTAGTTGCATAGTTCTCTATGTAATAATTTTGGACAGATGAACGAAGTGTTCCGCATCAAAGCGCAGTTGAATCAGAGCAACATTCCGAGGCTCGTGAACGTCCTTCCTCTACCGAACCTCCATCCTTCGAGCTCCTCATCGTCTCTGGAAGACAAGGATGGCACAGTCGCCAAGCCTGGCGAAAAGAAGAAAGGTAACGTGACATTCTTATGCAAGAGATTTACCAGTAGTCTATCAATATTCAAATGCATAAATATCATCAGCAGCAGCAACGCATCATCGGCGTCATCATCGTCGTCAGTAAAAGGAAGCAAGAAAACTTAGTTTGCTCACCTCTCATCATCATCATCATCATCATCATCATCATCATTATCATCATCATCATCATCATCATCATCATCATCGGCGTCAGCGCCCAATTTTATAGTTTACTATTCGTTTTCTCAATATATCTGTGCTGAGATCATGAATCGACTTAAATAATATGCCTGAAGGCTAAGGTAAAATTTAGATTTTGAATTATTTATATTTACATGTCTTATTTCTGTTATTCGTTATTATGTTGGAAAGTTGGATGTGGATAATAGAGTGGGAACATGTTGAAATTAACAAAATGTTATTTTGCGTATAAACTGGACTGTATATTGTTGCTGTTTTCAGATGAACGAGCCTTCGCTTTTGCAATGCTTGAAGTTGCGGCGAAGCACATCGATGATCAGCTCGGTAGAATGGACAAAGCTTTCAAGGAATTAGCGCGACATCTCCGCTGTGAGGTATGCTGCATAATATAGAGGTGTGAATGGTCCTTAAGTTTTAATGTAATCGTGTAAATGGTCCTTAAGTTTTCAAGCGAGTTATCAGTCAGTCGTTCCTAGGCAACAGAATTCGAGACAGAACTTGGCTAAATTTGATATAATTAAATCAAAGTGGCTTTGAGCATCAACGTTTAACTTGCTTAGACTTTCTAGATCAAACTTGTTTTTACTCTAATGTGACCTGCGCAGCATTTTCATCCAGAACAATAACATAGGCATTGCTGGAGTCATTTGTTCCAGTATTAAATAGAGCAGGTGTAAACTAGTTATCATGCTAAACGTAGGATTTAAATATTTTTTATACTTTATTTAATCAGCTTGTGATATATTCTAATGCTGGTCTATCTTTTCTGCAATGCTCTTCAGATGGCACATATATTGCAATGTAACAAATTTGGAGGTCACTTCTTTGGAATTTACTGCGGTGGAATTTACAGTTGTTAGAATAATTTTTCAGAAATATGTCGTGAAGTAGCAAAATATTATAGGTTATGTAATTAATCTTTTCAATCCAAAAAAACGATTTTATTCAGTTCAGCAAAGGTAATAAATATTTTTGCTAATATAGAGTTAAGCATAACTCATGAACATAAATGTAATTGAATAATGCTTTAACTAACAATGAGTATATATCAAATTTGTGTACAGCTTTCAGAAATTAGATATCAAACTTGGCTGTAAAAGGGCGCGTTACATACATGTGAACTGATTATTATCTGTTAGTATATGCGTGTACGATGCATGTGTGCGTATGTGTAGATGCGTGCGCAAGAGAACCGGATGAAGAACTTCGGTCAGGCTGTGGCCGGGATCGCCCCGGATCCCTTTGCGCTCAACTCCAACTGTGAACCGGTGGAAGACCGGAGTAGCATGGACGTCAATGACAGGTTTACCATGCTGGAGAAACACATGGGCATCAAGGGCATGGAAGTGCACGGCGTCCAGATCAAGATTGCTATGATCAGCCAGGTAAGATGACATTCAGTCAGGTATGAAGACATGGCTGATGATCAGTCAGGTAAGATGACATTCAGTCAGGTATGAAGACATGGCTGATGATCAGTCAGGTAAGATGACATTCAGTCAGGTAGTATGGCATAGCTGAGATCAGTCAGGTAAGATGACATAGCTATGTTCAGCCAGGTAAGATGGCATAGTTCAGCCAGGTAAGATGGCATAGTTCAGTCAGGTAAGATGGCATAGTTCAGTCAGGTAAGATGGCATAGTTCAGCCAGGTAAGATGGCATAGTTCAGCCAGGTAAGATGGCATAGTTCAGCCAGGTAAGATGGCATAGTTCAGTCAGGTAAGATGACGGTAAGATGGCATAGTTCAAGCAGGTAAGATGACACAGTTCAGTCAGGTAAGATGACATAGCTAAGATCAGTGAGGCAAGATGACATAGCTAAGATTCCTTACTGCTCCCAGCTGAAATTTGCCTAAAAGAAATTTGCCTAAAAGCTATGACTCCATAACTTTATCAATAAGCTGTTTTGTGGTCTGGATCTGGAAGTAAGTCCCTTCCCTCTTCCCAGGTGAAACCTGTCCCCCCATTTTTCTGAAACCTGAACGACGGGCTGTTGTTTTAGGACATGACTAGGACCTTCCCTCTTCCCAGGTGAAATCCCCCCACACTTCATGAAATCTTGAAGATGGGTTATTGTTGTTGTAGGATGTGAACCGGCAGTTGAACGAGCTGCGGGACAAGATGTGCAAGGTCAACAACCGACTGTTCCGGATCTCTCAGGGAATCACGTCGACGTTACATCGTCAGGATGCCAAGCAGCAAGGAGGGATCCAGTCCACTGCCGGGACAGCAGCCATTCCACTTCCGGCTGACGACAACGATGAAGTTAGTGTAGATCCAGAGCAATGTATATGTAAATAATTACTAGAACACTTTAGTAGACCAAGCTACCTTACTTGAAAATTGTAAATAATAAATTGTAATGATTGCATTTGATGAAATTATTTAATTATGAGTATTTTATTTCATGCATTTGCAAGATCAAAACATGATTGATGTAGAATTTTAGCCCTGACAAAGTTTATCAGAGATTCAGGTGCATGGATTGACTTTTGCCAAAGCAATCTAAAAATTATTAATAGAGACAACATCACTGTAGAGAGAAGGAAACGATGAACGGAATGAAAGAAGCATAAACTGCAATTTTAACTGAATTGATTGACCTTGCAGTGCGGTGGCAACTTGGGTCCGGAGTTCATGGAGCCAGGACCTCTTCGCGACCTCGTGGAATCACTCCGTAAAGTACAGGACGACGTCGCCAACCTCATCTGCTCCAATGAAAGTCTTACGGAGGACAATTCCAAAGTTCAGACGACCGTCATGGTATGCTATATACACATTTGAGTTCTTATTTGAGAGAGAGAGGGGGAGAGAGAGAGAGAGAGAGAGAGAGAGAGAGAGAGAGAGGAGAGGAGAGAGAGATAGTAATGACCACTGATTGAATGATTACACTGATAAAATTGTTCTTCGTGAATAACAATATCGAGAAGGATATGAATTGCAAAACAGAAGTGCATTCCAAACATGGATCTTAACTTGTTGATTTGTTTACTAACGGAATTATACCAACAGCAAAATGAACCTATTCTGCTCAACCCGTCTGTACTAACATCATTTTCTTGTGGATCGATGTCACTTTCGCATGCCATCATCAAGACCTATTATCAGATAGAGCTGTCTTCGTTCGCAATGTAATATTTTTTATTAACAGATTCATTTTTTACTTTAACGCCTGTTTTCATGAAATTTAAATGCCGGACAAAGAATCTCTAACATATGGTATAACATTGTATGTTTCTATGCTCGTAGAGTATACTACGATTCAATGACGATGTTAAGAAGAATATGGTAACAATGGACTTCTTCAGGGCTGAGATCGATCTTGTAAGTATTTCCAATAACTACTAGTAATAATTTGATTTGTTTAATAATCTTAATTTACATGGCCATATTTATATCAAGTTTAAAATTATTCAATATATAATAATAAATTTAAAAATTAAAATGATTTATTTTCCCAGATTAGAGTACAGTATGAATTCAAGCTCAGTTCAATGCTTTTAAAGCCTGATTGCAAGTACTTGCTTTTGTACAATTTTGTAAATGCAAGAATTTTAATTTAAAACTGTAACGTTCTGATGATGATGATGATGATGATGACAGTGCTCTGTCCGAAGACAGGTCCTGGCGATGGTTATATGTCTTGCGTAT
>JAQFYQ010000337.1:0-18233 GCA_034694885.1 Buchholzia appendiculata | reverse complement strand
GCGATACATCACAGAAACACACAGGAAATAGAAGCCGCTCTTCGCGCTGATGGAATCTGTCTCAGACTGGAGTATGCCGGTAGTACTTATGAGGGAGTCAAAGTGCATAAATCTCCAACTGATCCAGATATAGAGTTCGATGTCAAGGTTGTACTTCAGGGCGGCAGAGATTTAGATAGCCTTCCTGTAGCCACACATTTGCAATATGCATTGCTAAGAGGCAGATATCTCGGAGCAGCTAACAGGATGATCAGTTGTGATGCAGCAGGAAATGTTTTACCAAGAGAAGCAGCGAATATGTTCTTCGGTAAACTGCAAATGATAATCAACACCTCGACAAATATGAACGGAAGGGTCAAGCTGGTGAAACATGGTGCGGCGATTCAGATAGATGTCTATGCAGACCGTATTGGTGGAAGAAAGCTTTACTCTGCCGACATGGTTCCTACGTTTGAAGTTGGCCCAGAGAAAATTATGTACGTTGCAAAACCTGCAAGCAATAATCCTACTCCTGCTGCAGCTTGGCTAAGGTCTTTCTCCCTACTGGAGAAACAGAAACTGAATGCCATGGACGGCCCCGACAACGGTTGCCGCAAGAAAGTTCTGCGTATATTGAAGGTTCTTAGGAACAAGGAACCCGGCCTGGCACTTCTTACATCATACCACTTCAAGACATCGCTTTTCAAGGAAGTGGATGTTCCTGGAAAAAGTTGGATGCAGAGAGATCTTGGGGTACGACTTATGGATGTTCTAAAAAGAGTTGAAGACGACTTGACCAGAGGGAACATGTCCCATTACTTTATCAATCGCTTTAATCTTCTGGACGAAATTCCCCAGATGGCCATCGCAAATATCAGAGATCGAATTCGACGTTGGCGTGCCAGTAAAGTAGAATTCACCAGAGTTCTGTCGACATGGTAGAATGTAAATCTATCAAAGACAAGACGATATTGTGTATTTTATTGAATTAATATATTTGGGACCATTATACGTCTGCTGAATTTGGATTTGGAGGTTTTTAGCACCAGATGCATCCAAAAACTGATCCATAATGGGGAATTTAGCTGACTAACAGAATGAACATTCATTATATATTTATCGTAAATAACTATTAGTTGATCTTTATGATTTCATTTACGACTTATACTTTACAGTGGTATAATCGAACTTTTGGACGACATCGTTTTATTTCATAGAAATATTGCTATGTGAAACAAAAAGTACACGTTGAAAGATATCATAGAAATTATTCGGAATCGGCATGAAATCGGCTTGAATGGGCTTCGTAAAGTACCGTCTGTTGTATTTACTTATAAAAAATAGTTTCCGAACTAAATCGCATTTTAAGCATATACTAACGCCGTCACCATCATTATTGTAGTCATCATAATTAACGCCGCCGTCATCACTATCACTTTTCACTATGATGATTTCAATCATAATTAATTGCAATAGCTTTATGGATATATGTGTAATTATTTGTTCCTTAAAAAGACATTAAGCTTACTTGATCTATTTAACCCAGCCATCATTGTTTCATCTCAGTCATGAGCAAAGAATCATGAGCTTATTACGTCAAATGTCATCAATAAGTCTTCTCAGTGTTTCGGTATTATTGCAAGGAGCTGTGCAAAACGTAACGTAACGTAACGTTGATAGTGAACGCAGGCAGAAAGCCTCTATATTCACATCTTGAAAAAGTATATTTAACATAGTTGCACACATATATTGGAGTTATCCACATAGTTAGTATATAACATATCACTAACTGTGTTAAAGCAGAATAACTATCATAATGCTTACACAAGAATAGCATTAATAATAGCATTACTAGTAGCAGGCCCACGTAGCAGGCCCACGTAGCAAGGACTAGAATCCATGTGCCTTGCAAGGGCACTTAATTGCTCCCCTGGTGTCCCGGTCCTGGTTACGGGCATGCCTTGGTAAAGGCACACCAGTTACAACTCCGTGCCTTCCAACCAAAGGTCGTGCCAGTGTCCGGTGTCCAACTGACTCATATGATTACATGTGATCATGCAGCTTCGGCATCGCCGATAATTATTCAATTATTGATTTTTTTATTCATTAAACAAACACCAATGATTGCAACAGCTGATATTTTGTTGAAACTGTTGTCATGGTTACAACCAGCTGGCGTTACAAGCTCGTGTGGCACCAACGACTTGAGCTGGTAGCTGGTAGCTTGTGAGCTGAGCTGGTAAAACCAGTTCAAACCAGTTCAAAAGTAGGTCAGCTGGTTTCCAGCGCTGGAAACCTGCGCTGGAAACCTGCCCGTTTGTACCAAGCATAATGGCTTGGCCAGCAACTCAGCTAAAAAAAGCTTTGACATAGCTTTTAAAAGCTAGCTTGCTAGATGCTAGCGTAAAATCAATCTAACACTATCAGACAGCTTCATTAGCTCTGCGAAAGCGCTTCAAGCGATTGGTCAAGGCGCGGGATGTTGGCGAAAAAGGTGGCGATAATAGGCAAACTTAGCGACCTAGCGATGCCCGCCCATTTTCAAGCAGCTTTCGAGTACTTTCCCTAGCAAAGGGAAAGTACTTGAAGCTAGCCGGAAAATAATAGGTTCAAAAGACACTTGATGGCATTTAGCGATTTTCAGCTAGGTTGCTCGTGGCGATATCTCTTTTTTGCTAAGCTTCTGCATGCCTACAATATAACAATAGACCACTTTGGATAGATGATCTTCGCATTTTGTTATCTTAGTTTAAACTACTTTCGTCTTAAAGAAAGACTGAATCCTCGTGAAATAGCGCTGTTCACACTGAAAGACACCATCCCATTCTCCACTCTCAGTTCCGTCAACCGAGACGGCGCTCCAGCTACGTAAAGGTCGTCGCCCCAAACTCTGGTTAGAATTCCACAGCGTATGCAGATTCGTTCAGCGTTGCAGTTGACTGACTTGGCGGTTGCTAAGCCCCGGAACTATTGCTCTTTTCATTCCCTCGTCCCGTGTCTCGGAAAGACACGCCACGATCCCCAGATACAGGACGAGCACTATCGTCCCAACGATCTACATCTCCCCGCTGTGGCAAGGGTGACGACTCTTGATTGAGACCGTGGTTGACGATTCTCGGTTGAGCACTGCGATCCGCTCAGTGGACAGGACATCTCATCTCGTAGCTGTCGTAGACGACGTCCCGCGACTGTTGAGCTGGATCAATCACAATCGACCAATCATTCAAATTTTGCAGATCTCTCCCTCCTTTCACATGTATGATTCACGCACCTCCAGCATCTCTAGCGGAGGCCGGCTGATCAATCTTCCTTACTCATCTTTACTATTCATCGTCAGCAGTTAAACGGCTGTAATGCTGCAGTTCTTGACTACGTGAGATGACGACAATATGAGAGATGATGCATTGTTAAAGATTCAAGGACAAGTCTCCAGCTCTACAACATAATCGGATTGTTTATTATATCTTCTTAAATATTCACACAACAAAATGATGAAGCACTAGCAGAGAACAACTCATGCGACTTTAGCATTGTAAATTACGAGCATACTAACGGTAAGTCTGTTGAGTCTTAGTTCTGTTTCGAGTTCTATAATTTTAGTTTGGTTTCGAATTAATGGCAGTGAGCCTCGGCAATGAGCAATGGTTAAAGAGCCTTGACAAAAGCCCTGAGAAAGTGCACCCTGACAATAGTTTATACCCCATCTACTATAGATGTCCCTGAGCCCCTCACTCCCTCATCAGCAGGGCAAAACAGCAGCTGACAGTTGCTATTCTGATGGAGACTTGGAGGCGCCTGAAGAAGTCTGTGCAACTACGATTTGTGACCGCTAAGGAAAGTAACATGACACACCGCTATTAAGACATTGTTCGGCCATATCATCTTATCTGTCCTAGTGCAAACCGAGTCACATCGATCCCAGACCGCACCAAGTCTCCCATCAGGGCCCTCATCATTACGCCCATCTTCTCAGCACGTTCTAAATTAAACTCAGGAAGCCACGAGCTTTCGCTCACCACCTAAAATTATAATTGCAATTCTTACTTAAGTCTGACGTGAATGACGTTTGAACTTAATAGAATTAGTTATGATTTTTTAATTTAATTGAGTTATTACGGCCAGATTCCGTGTCTCTATTTTACATCATTAAAACTTTATTAACAAATTGATTCAAAACAACATCCTAAACCTAAAACTCTAGATTTCACAGTCTAATCAGATATTTCTTCTATCAAGCCACCTATAGAGCTTCAGGGTCAAATAAGATCAAGTTGAAGGCCTCGAGAATTTTAACCAGCGGAAGATGTTTATATAGCGTTGTGAGACCGAGAACGCCACGCCTCTCAATTAGAACTGGAGCGCATCATGTGTTTGGGATGGGCGCTGATACAGCGCATTGCATTATCCCTAGTAGCAAAATATCGGGATTTATATTGCACCAATATTTGCCCGATGTTGGTAAGTTGGCTGAAAATCGGGGCAACATTGCTGCAGTATAAAATGCGATATTTTGCTCCTCGGGATCATTATATCTTTCACTGTTGCTGCAACTGGCTTCACTTAATTTAACTTGAATATTTAACTCAGGCTGTTGTTCTCGAATAAATCCTCAATGGACTACTTTATGATATATTATCTACTCGATTATAACTCTCTGATCAAGCTAATTCCGATGGGCAGAAAAGCCTCATGGGCATTGTAAAATAGCAATGAAATGCTCACACACGTTTCAGATTTCACCTCACAATAAAAACATTCATAAAGAGGCTCAAAAAAATTCACGCTTTCTCATACTAGATAAACAATCAATTTTCGGCACGACACATTATATTGCATTTTTACGAAATGTGAATGCGCAATTATTCATAGCTATTTTACATTGGCTAGCAGGCGCCTTTGTAACCGCAAGTAGTTTAAACAGGGAGTCATTATCGGGTGTTATTTATCCCAAAGTGGTCTATTAATTCAGCTCTGATTTATTTTGCTCTGTCGTTCACAAATAAAATCCCCTATTAATTCACTCTGATTTATTTAACTCTGTCGTTAACAAATAAATGTGCAATTGATTCTACTCTGATAAATTCAGCTCTGTCGTTCACAAATAAATCTCCTATCAAAGCAAATTTCTCTAGGCTGGATGGCAGGACATCACTCGAAATTAGATATTCTCAAACCACGCGCTACAGCCCTATAGTTTCTACCCATCGAATATCATTGCCTTCGAGTGAACATAGACATTCTACTACCATATATATGTTCTATATAGTTGGCCTCCTGTCTCCTCACCATTATCATGAACAAGATACCATAGACCAACCTGGTGCAACATCTGAACTGCAATCAGCATCCAAGGCCTTTTCACAGAATGTCCAAATATCCAATGATATTATGCCAACCATCAGCAGCAGCATCCTTTGCTAATGGTCTTATTTGAAATTGCACCCAACTTGCAACAGTGGCAACCACCATTCAAATATATCTCCCTAAATTTATCTACGTTAAATTCAAGGTAATTTTAGTCGTTAAAATAATTAAAGCTTAACATTTTTCTTGCAGATCCTATCCCTTAGATGTGGTACGTAATCCCACTTGGGGTCCTTGAATAAGATATCTCTATAACTAATTTATTAGAAGAGAGGGCAGAACCCCGAACTCGTAAAACCACCGTTTTACAGGTCCCTTCGATATCATCTTGTGAATGACATCATCCACAGAGAACTCGATCAGGCTGGGCAGATGTCGCTGCTGTAACAGAACCAACTGGTTTAATTTCGGGATCTGCATATCCATTAATTACATTTAATTACTTTCAGACGGGGCTGCATTGATTCCGTGAGCACAGGGGAAGTGCATAGTTTAGGACGCCACGATTTCCGATACAGTTGCGGCGTCACACTTTCCTTCAAACGTTATCCAAGCAGGAGCAGCTGTATCCTTTTTACATTAAAGAGTGGAGCAGTTGCATCCCATGAGGCTGCACTGAAGTATGAAAAGTATACGCACAGCTGACCTCCTCTCACCTGATCGTTTCTGTATCGTTAGAAACTTTCGGTGCATGGTACACTGAAGGCCTTGACTTTATACGAGAATTACGCCAATTAAATGTTAACAGAAGATGTTGCACTGAAGATTAAGGATAATGAGACAATGGGAGAAAGATTTAAAATAAACATAGGAATTTCACAAGATGATTATCTGCAGAGTACTCCTATGCGTTTTGTGCATTCTATCTTACAAATGCATTGAAAGATAGTGCTGAAGACACACAACAGACTATTATTACCGTAATATAAAAATCCAAAGAAAAAAAAGTTGCTCAGCAGTTTCCCGATAAGATAGATGTACTGGGTAAACAATTCTTATATAGTGATATCAAATGAGATTATTATTGTGACAGCACCAACACTTTAGCAAAATGAAATCTGATAATCAATGATGATAAAACCAAAGAGTTTACCATCGGAGAGCAAATGATACTGATTGGAAAAAATCAAGTACCTTGTCAGTGTGTTAGATATTTCATCTGACGTTATGAATATAAAACAGCTTCCCGTGGTATTATTTATCAACTATAGGAGCAAATTAAAGAGCAAAAACTTGATATTAAACGGACGACTTAGAACTTATTAATACATTATGTGACTAGTAGGCCTATAGGCCCTATATTCATGTATAATATTGATCTATGGACTCTTCCAAGAAGCTAGAAAGGAAATTGATGTTTTCACGATGAAGGGTCATAATGAATGTGAATTATCTTGAAAACTTCTATCATGTTCCCCCGTAACCTTTTAGATTTCCAAGTGTTGATGGTTTGTGAAACTCAAGTCGTTCCCTAATTTTTTTGTTTTGACGACATATTTGACCATTGTTGTAGCGTTTTCCGAAAATGTTTCCAAATCATACATGAAATTCGTTTGATATGAACTACATGCAGAGTGAGCAAATTCCAATTAATTAAGTGATACCTTACCAGACATTTACATAATAACACAAATTATGATTTATCTAAATGCTCGAAGTTTCAATTAATAATGCCAAGCATCTTTTTAACAACAATTATTTCATCATAAACGTGATTGGAAAAAGACAGCTGACGATCTATGATCACGCTAATATCAGGCATGCTATCAACTAGAGGTTGACACGGGGTACCGCGGTACGGAGTACCGCGGAGTACCGCGGTTCTCCCGCGGTACGCAGTTTGAAAACTGGTATTGGCGGTTCCGAACCGCGGTTCCGTTTCTCACTTTGCTCGGGAAACTGCGGTACGGTGCCTAATTATTTCGGTTCTTACCGCGGTGCTATGTCAATATTTATTTCTAACTATGTAAAATGCGTTAGTCTACTGTAAAATGACTGAAATAATACAAAAAAGGTGTTGTATGAATGTATAGTCTAAGTGCTTTAGTTTTAATATGTGAAGAAATTGATTAATGTTGACGTTTTACAGGATGATCGGAGACGTATAATTTTATGTCTGCGGTACGGGACGGGGCGCGGTTCTCAGTCTGCGGTATGGGACGGGGCGCGGTTCCCAGTCTGCGGTACGGGACGGGTCGCGGTTCGCAGTCTGCGGTACGGGACGGGGCGCGGTTTGGTTTTTTTGCACGGGACGGTGCCGGGGTAATGTTTTACGCCCCGTGTCATTCTCTACTATAAATGACTTAAAGCGCTTTGAGGTTGACGTAGGCATCAATAAGCCAATTGTAACATCAGAAGACGGTATTATCGAAATAATAAAAATGTTATGCACTTTCTTTATTAGTTCATTGAAGGTTTGCGTTATAAAGTTCACGCATTTTTAGAAATAGATTTGAAGCAATTGTCAAAGATTAACTGAGTGTAAGTTATGTGATACCTGCTGCGAAGTTTCAGTGAAAAGAAAGCCGATAATCAAGAAAGATGCAATGGGTAGAAAGAATCCAACATGTGTGTAGTACTTGTTTTCTTTCATGAACAAAGACGTTTTGCAATGCACAAACTTAACAATACATCGGCTATGAAAAGATAATGATTAGAATTATCTACGCATAATCACTAACTAAAATGTGAGGTCGCTAAGCCAAAATGTAATATTTTATCAAAATCTTAAATTTGAGCGATATCTGCCGCAGTCAAATTTATGAGAGAAATGAAATTGAGTTAAAACAATCCTCTAATATGTGTGCAGCATTTTTTTCACATTCGGCCGAAATATTATTCAGAAGCAACAACGTACAATAAAGGCCTCAAAACGACGGATAGAAAACTGGCTACAAATTGATTCCGCACGAAGAAAATCTATGGATAAAAGAATCTACAACGGCATTATTTCGTATAGCTTCTAACAGCTTGAACTAATCGATATCAGCGGCGAATTCGGCACTGAGATATCGTATTTTGTTTGTTAGTTCTGAGCATGATTCTCAATTGCTTAACGTGCTCTATGTATTGTGATGGATTTCATATTATAATATTTCATTTTGTTAAATTAGTGGCATGATTTATTCTGAGTTCTTGTTAGTTGCATCATTGCATGTTGCTCCTCGGCCTCTGAAATCTATCCACTGTTTCTAAACCCGCAAATAATATGTTTCCCTGATTGGCTGTCATGTTGAACAATTATGCCTTGATATCAGTGACGGCGGTTATTACCTTATGAAATTTTTTCCTGAAATGAGTTCAAATATTTGATGTTGTTTATTGAAGGCGTCTATAGACAAATTTGTCGCTTGAGGCTTCATTTTGCTTTAATCAGGCCATGGTATGGTGCGAATAGTTGCAATCAACAGTACGTATGCATAGCATGTATAGTTTATGATCCTGTGCATAGTAGCTCCCGGGAACAACATTAATTAGCGTAAACTAATCTGCAGTGATGTCATTAACACAGGAGAGTTGATGATGTAGTTTATTATCTTTGCAATTGAAGGACTCATGCTCCGGTATGCGTTTCTTAAAGAGATTCAAATTTTAATTTAGTCATACATTTTTTTTAAAAAGTAAGGGAGATTGTTTAAGAACAATGTGAAAATCGATATTGTCCTTAATTCAGCTTCAAACTGGGTAAGGAAATTACATATGCCGTGATAAAATTTCAAGGCATGTTCATTGTTCATGTCAAAATTGGGGATTTATTTGATGTCTTCTACATCTATAGAAAGCATTTGACATAGTTTCTCGTAAAGTCCTGTCGTTGTCCTTGACTTCAATAAGTGTATATGACTTGAGGGCAAGAGCTGTAACATCCACGCATGAGCTTGTAACACTTTCACCGGGGATAGGTGGTGCAATCTGAGTTATGAAACACTTTATAGATAACGAGTGATCCATAGTTTATTTTTGATATTCACTGCTGTCTTTAAAGCTCTGTCCAAATGTCTAAATAGTTATGTCATAACTGCGTTGGGAACTGTTCAACATTGATACATTAGTTCTGGTTACTTGTAACGGAGCTTACTTATTGGAGAAGATTAGTAAAATGAAGCTGAGTTCGAAACTTCAAGGGTTGTAATGAAGGTGAATAGTGTAGAGCACAGTTGATAAAGTACGGGATTGATACAGGTCAGGCCGAGAATTTTTGAAAAATTGCACACCAACCATGCCTCAAAAGACAATCGATGCGGTCAAGCGCAACTCATGGTTGAGCGCCTTCGGATTTGTTTCAGTAAAATTAGTTGAGGTTTTGATAACCTCCGCTCATCCGTCCTCAATTCGTGTACCGATGTCCTTTCACCCCCTCATCGCAAATCTTGCCAACCCATCGTTTACCGAAGGTACTTTCCTCAACGATTCAAGGTAGTTCAGGTCACACTATTGGCTACGAAAGACGGCCTGGACTGTAAATATCCTGAACATTATCGTCAGATATCAAACATGAACATGATCTTAAAGAATATAGAGCGTCCGTGACTCACTAGAGCTCCGCTCACATTTCAACGACTTAACTGTTATACTCACTAAAATTTCAGAATGAAATTATCGCAGAAATAGCACCACTGAAAATATCGGATGACCATCATATGAGCGTCGACAAATATAAGTGGGCAGAATTTATCGGACTGGTTCCATCAGCTGCTTTTGACACTGCCGAAAATGAATCCCAATCGAGAGCTACAAGTCAACATTTGGCATACCTGGGACAGTTCTTCAGTGGTTCGGAACATACTTGAGTGAGAGGAAACAATGAGTTTTGGAGCGGCGGAGACGGAGGTTCCACCTGGCCATAGGTGGAGAGCTCTCCTCATCTGTCTGTGACTGCATTCGGATAGCTCTCAGCACGAACACGTTGTGTTGTGTGTTTGGCGTGCCAGGAGATTCCGTCCTTAGACCTTTCGTCGTCTCTGTGTATGTATATCTAATCGCTTAAGTCATCACAT
This sequence comes from Buchholzia appendiculata, assembly GCA_034694885.1. Lineage (NCBI taxonomy): Eukaryota > Metazoa > Annelida > Clitellata > Enchytraeida > Enchytraeidae > Buchholzia > Buchholzia appendiculata. Next base: position 7,893 of record JAQFYQ010000337.1, on the reverse strand, counting down.
CGCGTGACGTGCAATTCCATCAGTACACCAACGACACTACTCAGTTGTATGTCCCTGTGAAAGCGGACACACAAGCTAAGATACTCGAGGATTGTACAATTGCCGTCAACGACTGGTTCGCAGAAAATGGTACATTACTCAATCGAGACAAGTCAAAGGTTCTCGTTTCCCGAAAGTGGAACGCAAATAGTTTGCGCAATTGAATTGTGTCAAATTGCTCTAACATAGAACCTGTAATTCGACCAACACCTGGGTAACATCATGAAGACGAGCAGTAGTAGTAGTAGTATATTTTATTTCCATCAACTCACAAGCAGTACGCGCAAATTCAACGTCTATGCACTGCGGTATATACGGTCAACGCTCGACTTAGTAATGGCAATCACGATAGCGCACAGTCTATTAAGAACAAAACTCGATTACTGTGCAACTAGCTTCTATTGTACGTGACGTCGGTAAGGAACTTTGCAGGATTACGACGGGGCCAGAACGCTTTGGCTCGTGTTGTCTCTAACAGAAAAACGCAAAGAACTTATCACATCAGTGCCACGTCACCTGCATTAGCTTCCATTTCAGCATAGAATGCAGTACAAGCATTACAAAGTCTATCTCATAACCTACAAGAAGCTAATTACTGGACAACCTCGGTACCACCGTAGCCTCATAATTGACTATAAGCCACTACAAAATAAACGGTCACTAGATCAAAGATTTCTCAAAATGACCAAAATAGTATGAGCTATGGCATCTATCATCACCCTTATCAGTATCTGTATGGAATACGTTACGGCGAAAAGTAAAAAAGCCGAACTTACGGTATTTTCAAGAAAGAAATTAAAACCAGTCTTTTAACTCAACGCATATTGTCTGTAGTAAACTTGCTATCTTCCACACCTACCCTTTGTTGATTTTTTAACTTAACAATGAATTGCGGGTTAGAATTTCGGTTCTATGACACTTAATCCCGCGACACTTAATCCCGCGACACTTAATCCCGGACACTTAGTCCCGGCGACACTTTAATCTCGGCGACAATTGATCCCGACGACACTTAATACCGCGACACTTAATCCCGGACACTTAATCCCAGCGACACTAAATCATTGACTAATTTGGACAATTGGTCAAGGCAAGCAGTCTCTTTCTGTCTTTCTCTGCCTCAAAGTGCCTCAAAGCAGCCTTGAGGCAAGGCATCAATGCCAATGACTACATCACTACTCAGCATTTGGCACATTTTACTATGTCCAAATGTCCATGTTACTATGTTCATACCTCTTTTCAATACCATAAAATAATAAGTTATCACACCGTTATGTTCTGCAATGTTCGTGCTTGAATGCTCTGCCCTTGCTTGTGAAACCAAATGTTGACTCCATGATAAAGTTAAACGTCTGTATTAACTTCGACTCTGTTCTATACCGTATGGTTGCTTTGCGTGTGTTTTTACATATGATATTCAGTTTTGACAAGCATTTAAATGTTTGTATAGAGTCCGGTCAAGTGCACTCTGCTCCATGATGCATACATTATTAAGCATCATTGCTTGTGGGCCAGAGTCTGTGTGGCTAGATAAAGAGTAGTCTAACTATCGAGCAAGCATTCAACCGTGACGTTTCTTGCGGGAAAGATAACAAAATGGTCGATACCAACTGTCGCAGTATTAAATGTTTCACGGGATTGACTGTCGTAGGGATTCAGTGTAGCGGGATTAAGTGTCCGGGATCAGGTGTCGCGGTATTAAGTGTCGCGGGATTAAGTGTCGCGATACCAGAATTTCACCTTACTTACACACATACGCCCTAAAAAACAAGCTAAAGATTTTAAGCATTTATGATAGCATATATGCTATATTATCACCATAGCTACTGTAACTGCTAACTGAGTGACGTTTTATTAACGATATTGTATAGATAGTTTATTGATATTATTACAAATTATGCAAGAGATTCACGACCTCCTTAAGGATAATATGCAGGTATTCTATCGTAGGATGCATGACGTACAAAATTATTTCAATCGGTGCTGGTAAATACTGGATTATAAAATGTTTACCACAAACCTGTCACACAAGAAGAAATACAGCATTACAATTCCCAGTCGAGACACGCCTATTAAAATATCGAAGAACCAATCCGGGTTTTCCTTTCCATGGCATGAGGCCGATCCACTTTCTGATGTGCTGACAGTGGCAGAATCATGATTGGTTGTCATTGCACGCAATTGATTGCTGTCTGAATTCAAGAGAGGATTGTATAGCTTCTCGCAACCAGACCATCTCCATATGTACACCGTGAAGGCTGGAACGCAACTGCAATTGTAGCAAGTAAAACGATATGCTAACCAGGTGAAGCTAATAAAACATGACAAACAATGTTCACTCCTCTGTAAATGTTTGTCAATGCAATATATAGTACAGAAATAAATAACGCTTATATCTGAGAGATAATAAACCATAAATTCTGCAATTTATGGCTTTAACATAACATACCATAATTATGTTATCTTAAATTCAATCCATTCTGCTGTGGAATAAGCGCCTTCTAAATAAGTCTGTAGTGCTTTTGTCAAAGTCTTCATAATTTTGTCAATTGATAAATTGCTTTCAAAGACCACTTGATTGTAAATAAATTGATGCGATCAATTATAGTATACCATATATTATTATGAACTTTATAGCAGCTATGGGTCCTGCTTTATTACTATATTGAAATCGTGACACAAAAATCAATGAAAAGACCTGCCACAGAAGTTCTTGAAACACAACAAGCTATACTTTCATCACCAGTGCAATAGCTTAAAACTTGATTTTTATATTGATATCTGATATTGTAAAATGCTGTTCATTTAACTCTTAGTTATTGTTTTGATATACTATTTTTTTAATTTTTGATTTATGTAATTCCAACCAAATTTTCATTTTCCATCAATATTTTGGGCAGTGTGAATTGCTATGAAATAGAAGCTAATGTTAGTGCTACATTATGAATTGGATCAATTCAACTGCGTCACTCAATAATCTGACACCAGAATCCATTGATCACCTATTCGTGAACTTCAACAGCATGACATATACTACTCACCAGATTGCGAATGCAGAAAGAACAACAAGTTGGACTACTGTGACTGGGTATGAACGTCTGCAGCAAGTGCCATCAGTGAAGTTCATACGTTTATTACAGTGAAGGTTGAGTATGATCTGCACTTCCCAGGTACGGGCACGATGACCGGCATGAATTCCATCAGTGCTTTCATGCAGCAATGCCTCACCAATCAGGCGTGTTGATGTCCAGAGACGCGCAGCGGTCGTGGCACTGTTGCTATATATTACGTCAAGTTGTTAGCCAATGAACTTCAAACAACTACGATATAAATTACATTATTTGTGACCCAGACGGAGGGACACATTAAAATATAGCTCACTGTAAACAACCTTACCATGTATTAGAATGATGACTAGAAGAATTAGCCATTGGTGGAAAAGAAACTAGAACAATCATGTAGAAACAAATTCTCAAAGATAATGGCGTACACAACTAAGAATACATTAAATCACATTTAGTGAGCATCTCTCGCTTTTTATGTCGTATTCTTGCACATAAATAATATCTATGGTCCTGCAAAAATACCACGATTGATACTCGGAATGTTTAGACTACAAAACAGCAAGGTAGGCTCGAAGTAGAAGGAAACAGCGAGGCAATTAGTTGGATGTGATGAGATAGTTTGGGTTAAGATGGAAAGAGAGTAATGATTTCGACAAGTGACTTAATAAGAATTACATCTACTGAAGGAGAGGGTTGCCAACTCGATCTTTCGCTACTTGATATCAAACAGTAAACAAGAGTGACAAAGATACAGAATACTTATCGTGATTGACTGCACAGGTGTCCAAGTTTGAAGCAGAGCATGTTGATGTACACCTAGTCACTGGTAATGAGTCAGGTCGATTACATACCGATTACCGATTAAGCAGCGATGCAGGAAAAAAAGAAGGGCATATAATTATATAGTTGGCAGGTAAATTGTATCAAGTCCAGTATGATAATTCGGCTGGGGTTCCATTTAAAACAATCAATTGCTTGTTATTTAATTATTGAATTATATCCACTTATATCTGCCTGGAATTTGTGTGAATAGTCTCAAGGAACGTTGAATGTAATCATCTGTAAGCTCTATCACTCGATTAGGTCAAATTTGAAGCACACAAAACATTAGCATAATGAAGTTTGATACAGAAGAGAGAAAAGGAAGTCTATTATATCATCACGTCAATCACGTGGTAGCGTTTTTTGAGTTTCGTTGTCTTTTCAAGAGATTTATGTATAACAATGGCAGGGACCATTCGTTAGTGCTGGCTTCGCCTCAGACATTGCAGTGATCTTGATACGCTAAAGAAAAAAAGATGATGTAAACAAAGATGATAATCAAGTCGAAGCTTGTCAATCCTTAATATATCACAAGATACAATTATTAGAATGTGCAGTAACATGTTCCTAGTGTTAAGTGTGAAAGAACCGATTCAGATAAATTTAGACCGACTATAGTCGGCTTAAATATTTTAATATTTGTCGGTTTAAATATTGTATTAAACATTCCATATACTGTCTAATGACTACAGCGAAAATATTTAAGTCAACTTTAGTCGGTCTAAATATTTTGGCTGTAGTCAGCAGAGCGTCACATAGAGAGCGACCACTGTCAGGGCACGTCTCCACGAAATGGAAGTAGTAAAGTGATAACTGAAGATTAAATCCACTGAAAAACTTCACTGGTTCATTACTCACATTATATCCTTGGACGCTGTATTATACGCATCTATGAGATCATTGCTGACCATTTTTTGGTTGGAATTAAGTCTGTCTTTGATAACAGGATCTGTAACCAGTTATTAGTAATGGATTAGCACGACCAACAGTATTCATAATTCATAACATTAAAACAATAATTTTAATTCAAACCAACAAGGAGATCGCACGGAAATGAACTTGGAGTCAAAACAACGAGGTAATTTAATCGATGAATATGCTTAGGACTTTGTACATTCATTCTTAAGATGTTTATGCACAATCAAATAGCAATGTTGTACCAGAAAGTAATCACGTGTAACATTTGATATCCACGACTAATAAAAACTCTGCTCGTTGAACTATAACACCGGTGTCAGCACGACACCGGAAGTTATCACAAGTTTATATCCTGACTAATTAACTGCTTATTGAATCGGTAATTAAACGTATTAAATAACGGAAATGACCCAATGCAACTTAGAACATTTATCGTCCGCAGATCATCATCTTCGTTACTGTCACAATCAGCGTCGCTCCTTAGAAAGTAGATTTTCTGACATAAAACATGCCATTGTCATTCGTTATAAAATGATGAAGGTTTTCTAAAATTTAGAGAACTTATAACACAAACTGTATGATAGTGCTATAACACTAATCGGGCACGTGCTTTTGAACTAGACTGTAGTAAGCTAATTCAATTAACTTATTCAAAGACGGCGGGTTTTCACACACCGGCGTATCATCATGCAGGTTGGATATTGTTGCAAATTAAGCAATTATAGAAATGTCCTACAACTGAACATCGCGTCTTGGGGGACGATAGAGATCACAGCGAAACGGAACTGAAACGATAAGATCAAGTTGCACTATACGGTAGTGGCGGATACGGTGTGTTGTACTTTCCTGAAGCTTCGCATTTGCGAAAAGACAAACGCGATGCTTAGTGTCGATGCCGAAATCCCTCTTCACCAATTACGTCATGTACTGTAAATTCTCTACCAGACACAGTACAGATGCTTTGTCTGGAGACCAGTCTTCGTTGTGGGAGACGGTTTGTACAATATAATTAACCAACCATCACAAGAGTTAGGAATAATTCGGAATGATCTTGTGCTTTGTTACAAATCATGAATGGCTTAACAGCAGGGTCTCCTGACAGTTATGACTTGGTTCTCGCTAAAAGAGGCTCGCAAAACCAGAGTTCATGAACCAAAGTTCACATTGACCCACTGTAGAGTGAAAGTAAGGCTAAGTTATTCCGAAGCACAAATTAGTTCAGTATGGAATTCACTACCTACAGAATTTGTGCATGTTCCTAGTGTCATTGCTTTTAAGCGCGCTGTTTTCCTATGTAGTTTGTAAAAAAATCTTAAATTCAATTGGACTGAATTATTTATTGTGCAGACAGTTTTTATTCGTTTTTAAATTGCATATTGCAGGTTTTGTTTACTGTTGTATTATTTTTGCTGTAGATGTCTGCATGTGCGGTTTCGATAAATCTCTTAAATTCTATAGGACTAAACATTTTATTGCGTAGGCAGTTTTTTTATTCATTTTAATTACATATTGCAGGTTTACATGCTGTTGTATTATCATTGTATGGGTGGTGTACCGGCTTCGTATAAGGATAAACAGTATAAGGATAAGCATTGTAAAAGGGCATCGCCTGGTACTCCGAAATTTGACATTGACATTATTGTTGTAAGTTGTTATGTGAAATTATGTGAAATTTGATATATATTCAATTAAAAACTTGCCTTGATCAACTTGATAAACCTTGATAAACGCGCCGTCATCTTTACCCTAACTGTAGTCATGATCTTGTACAACACTAAGCCAAACCTTACTCTAAATTAAACGATTTAACCATGACCACTAATCATAATCATGTTGTTTCTGGTAGTTTCCCTGGGTCTATACTCTGTGGATAATTGACAACGAGGAGTAACCATCAAGCAGCACTTGGTAAACAACATCTATGCAATGATAAGATACAAATATTTCGCATAAATTGCCCATTAATTACAAATAAGTTGAATGGAAAAGCAAACTAATAAATACCCTGAACCATCCATAGAACCATTGTAGTATTTCTCAGCTTGTGAAATGTTGGAAGAGCAGCTTTCAGACTATCTGTTCAAAGTACAACGCACATACTATACAGCAATCACGTACACTACAAGTGTTCATATTGTTATACATTCATTGCATGGCAGTATACCATCGTAGCCAGTATTGTAATAGTTAGCTGTCATCCCGAAGATACTGTCTTCTATGGAGAGACCCGGTGGCAGTGGCGGACCGTCTCCAGCTGAGGGAGGACGCCAGGGCAGCCGGAAGCGGTACGGGGCCCTAGTCTGACGGAGACTAGAACGGGAGACAAACAACAAACAACAAGATATTGTCTTACAAAATTAATGCTCTTCATGCACGAAACACCTTTACCAATAGGTAAATTAAAGTGATCATCAACATTTTTTAAAGTTCATATTCCACTCTCTATACATCTCTGTACCGCAATATCACCAGGCACTAATCTTTAACATGGGCGTAAGGCAATTGCTAGCGTATGACTTCTTAGTTATAAGGTTCAAGCGGAAAAATTCTGACTGAGATATGACTCGAAATTAATCAATGACAATTTGTGATTATTTATTCATTTAGTCTGACATTTAAACTCATTTCTTCTCATCATTTACGTTTCATAAGAATTGCTAAATGCCATTTCAGTGTTGCACTCATGTTAATCTTTGCATTCATGAATCCTGTCATTTATTAAACGTAAAACATGCCACATGCAAACCCCGAAAATTTGCTTCATCTGACTCATTATCCTAATTGTGTCCATCATATGGATTTCATACCGACTTTTAAATATCATCTACTAAAACATTACAACTTACTTTTAAAGTTCATCAGCGATTCAGTTTGGTTGGTGCTTTTATAAATGCTCCACTAGAAACAATCAAACGTATTCGCATGCCAGTAAACCAATGACTGTATTAGAATAAATAGAATGGAAACATTAATTGAAACATAGGTTGCAAGTATAAAAATGCATATTATATATATATATATATATATCAGAGATGGACATGATTAGCTC
>JAQFYQ010000336.1:0-18244 GCA_034694885.1 Buchholzia appendiculata | reverse complement strand
ATTAAATATTTCAGATAGTTTATTTCTTATCTAAAATTCTAATGGAAGGCTTAAAATGGATGGGTCATGGGTCATCATCTAGTGACCCATGACCCATGTGACCCATACGATTTTGGCGACCCATTTGACCCATGACCCATGACCCATTGACCCATTGTCAGCTCTGTCTGGAACAGTCCTGTGTCCAGGGTTTTCTCACATGGGGGCACGATTGGAATTTTAAAATAAATCTTATTATGAAAATAGCTTAAAATAAAAATTAACTTTCCTGTGCTTTAACATAACTCGAAATGCTTTCCTGGATTCGATGTTACAAATTCTTATCCAAGATTCCAATCAACTATGTTGCACACGAATTGCAGTGACATTTGTTGCACGCAGATTGCAGTAATATTTGTTGCACAGAGATTGCAGTGATGTTTATTGCACATAGATTGGTGACATTTATTGCACAGAGATTGTAGTGATATTTGTTGCACATAGATTGCAGTGATGTCCCGGCTATGGATGAGGAGCTGACCGTGTTTGAGAGGACCAAGCTGTACAGGCTGATCAGTAACGGCTCAAGGACGGCTCTGAAGGCCGCCTGGATGCACGCATGGACTCAGGACGATCACTGCATCCAGCGACGTTCCACAGTGGACGGGAGCACTTACCTCCATCAGCTGGTCGGCATTGCTCCAGACATACATTACAGGTCCGTGAGTCTGCAGTATTGTACGCTCGTTATTTCTATCAGACGTATTATATATTTAAGGACTGCACAGAGAAGGGTATGGGTTGCTTTGGTTCTTTTGACAATGTACACTGATTGTACAATCAGACTCAGTGAAGATTATTCATTGACCAATCTCTACCTTTTTTCTTCTTTTCATACTTCCGTAAGACTTTTCATACTTCCGTAAGACTTTTCCATGACAGTAATGCCAGTTTGTGATGGAACCCTTGATTTCTGTTCTAATATTTCAATACATTTAACAAGCAACAACTAAGAATAAACTGTAACATACATATATAGAAAAAACATTAACCAAAATCCAATGTCTCAAATGCGCTTCATAACTATTCTTCTCCTTGTGCTTAGTCCAGTTCTTCTCCCTCCTCATAAAGGTCCCAAGAGAGACTACGAATCACTCTCTACTTCAAGTACTGCTGAAATAAATTACACCTAACGGAACAACATCAGAACGAAGCAATAAGCTGAAAATACACATGGCCTGACTAACGCGGCAGTACGACATTATATTGAAGTCAGTTGATTCAAATACGAGCGTTGTTTGGCTGTAGGTATGGTGACCTCACGCATCTCATTCCTCTCCTCTACCGCCTCGCCATGAAGGGAGTTGACGTCAATGCACAGAACAACCATGGCAACACAGCACTTCACCTTGCATGCATCAAACCCAACGCTCTCCAACTCTGTCCACATCTTCTTCGTATAGGTAGGTATGCATTTTCGCATAGGTATGCAATGCTATGCATGTATATCCTTTGTATAGGTATGCATACATCTATGTTTTGGCATATTCGTATCTCTTCGCATTGACGTACATGCGTAACCTACGCACAGGCAATTAGGCATAAAAACACTTATTTCGCATAGGTATATCTGCATGTCATTTTGCATAGGTATGTTTGAATATTCTTGCAGACGTATATCTCCATGTCTTTTGCATCAGTTTGCGATTTGTGAAAAAATAGGTTGGGACGAATAGGTCGAACGAGTGAGGGGGGTGGCGACAGTTCAAAAAATACTTAAACCAAGCCCTTAGGCATTTTTCGAAATGAGTTAAGGGTCGAGCCATACGACAAAGGGTCGAACCCCCTCCCACAGCCCCCTCAGACAGATTCCATCCTAGTTTGCATAAATATGTCTGCATGTTTTTTGCCTGTTATGTCGTTTTTGGTTATGTTTGAATATTCGTTGCATAGATATGTTCATAGGTGTGCATAGATTTTTGTTTCATCAAATAGTAGTGATTATTTGACTGTTAGCATACCGGTGGAACTTTGGATCCTTATTCCATTTTACTTAAAAGTTCAGGATCAATAATGTTTCAATGCCTATCATTTAATTACTGAGTAAAGTTCTCTCCCTATTTTTGGAAACGTTATTTGACAGTCATAGCCTAGAAATTGTTCATCACTCATTATGAAACTGTTCAAGTATCACTTATTTAAATGTGAAGTCATATAGTTATCTAATTACAATAAGTGCATCAATCGTTGACATTAGTTTATTTGCTTATTGTTTAATTTGATCTATTTCTTGCACCTAATAATTATTACTGTTTGCTTGTGCCTAGTATTGAAGTTCAAGTTATACTGTTGAGACAGTCATAAATAGCAGACTCAATATGAAACAATTGATCTCTAAATATGGTTACGCTTTCATAAGCTCGTTCTATTAGCACATCAGATTTAGGTAATGAAATAATGATCATAAATATTGGTGCAATAAAATAATTAATAATACTGAGCACGGCGTATAGGACATGAATTTATTTTACTTTGCTTGCCGCCATTACCAAATTCAACAGCAGAATAACTTTCTCTGAGGAAGGGAAATCACCCCAATTTCCGGTACGGGCTAGCGCCAGAAAAGGTATGCGGCCGTTATACAAAAAGGAGCCCTCAGGGACTTAAGTGGCGCATATCAGAGTTTTGGGGGATAAGCCATCAAAATGTTGACGAAAAATAATTAGCTGCAAAATATTCACCCCTCGTTCGTTAAACCCAAAATGTTGTACTAAAAAAATTATCTTCACGCTTGTCAAGGCCCCTCAAATAAATAAAAAACGGCGCCGCCTATACTCAGGGACATTAGCTAAAGTTCTATGCCGATGCTCAGGATAGAATCTTAAAAAGCGAATATTAGATTTCTAAACGTGTCACGATGATGGAATTAGTGTAGATGAAGTCTAGAGGAATCATATAAGAAGCTCGGTAAATTGACTTGAATACAATTAATATATCATAGTAGTGGTTCTGATGACTAATGCAAAGTTCTATATTTTGAATCCAAACAGTTCTAAATAAAATACAGAAATAAAGAAAATACAGAAATAGATTGATTTTCTAAATTAAAAGTTAAATACATGAAGAAATGATCGTTCAAACTTCCACGGCTTACATGATGACTTGCTACTGTGCGTAAATCGGTTGATTAACAATTGCTGCAGCTAAATTACCTGAAATTTCTCATTAAATTGGTGTAGTTGTCTATTCTAATATCTGTTGAATGCAGGAGCTGATCCTTGTATTCTGAACAGCAAAGGTTGTCGAGTGATCCACACGCACAAGAATCACACCTGTGATCTCGTTAAAGGACAGTCGGATGCCAAGTCCGGAATCTGGAGCGCAGGTATAGAGTCTCATGTTTATCATAAGACTTAAGAGCATTCGATAACAAACACACAACAATGAACAACAAACAACAAATAAACAAACAACAATGAACAACAAACAACAAATAAACAAACAACAATGAACAACAAACAACAAATAAACAAACAACAAAGTCTCATGTGTATCATGAATCTTAGATGTATCATATGAGTATCTAAGTATCTTGTAAATCTCTAAATAATTTTCACCTAGATGTTATCTGTTAAATTCATGCTTATTTACAATTTATTTTCGTTCTTACCAGACTCTAAGGAAATCTAGGTTCCATTGGAATTCTTATGCCCCAAGCAAAAATCAGTTAGATGTAAATCGATCAAATTATTCTGATTAGAAATTATATTTTTCTCTCTCATATGTGTTTGTCTCTATTCTGTGTTTGAGAGCTGTTTAAAGGAGGTTAATCACCTTCGGCAGATAATAATGTAGATTAGTAGGGGTCTACATACAGAAAGGAGGTTTTCTGCAATGCTAGAATTATATAATGAAACGCAAGCAAGCAAGTTCTAAGATTCACTGTGATTTTGTTAAATACTTTCTACTTGTAGAGAAGAATCTCAATTTAATTGGGAGCTCGTTTTAAATACAGTTGCTTCTGAGGAGCACCTCAGCTACATTAAATGCAATTCAATATCATATTTTGTATTTTCTTTGTGTAGAAATATAAATTTGATTAAATTTAACTCCCGTGGTCACAAAATGAACAATGATCAAGCAATAAACAATGGTAGCGCACCTCAGAATGTCAGTGACAATGACATCAGTCATGACACGCACGGCGCACGTGAAAGGAACGGCTACAGACATAAACACATACATACAAATATATAAAAGAGCTCAAACTGTACAAAGTTCCTAATCTAATGCATCTTTGAACGAATCGTTTAGGATCTATAATCAACTAAACTTGATGAAGCATATTTAAACTTTGAATGTATACCGTTGGCACGCAGTTGAGAAGGAGGACTTTGAAATGCTGGAACGCCTGCTCAAGTCCTGGTGTCGTGTGCACGTTTCGAAGGAGAAGCCTCTGCTGGAGATCGCTGCAGAGACTTCCAACATCAACATCAGTCGTCTGCTGGAACGTTACGAGCGAACCAACGAGCTCGCCTGTGCCGCCCTCTCGTGTGATTCGGACAGACTCAAGGCCATGCTTAGACATGGTCAGTTTGTTGACTGAATGTGCTTCACTGTCTTTGTAGGTTTATTCAATATCATGGGCGGTTCCTGTTATAAGCATGCATGGGGGGAGGGCTTAAACCCCTAATAATTGCGACAAAATTTATTAGATGCAAAACTCCCTATACACATACACATTCCTATACAGTCAGACTAAAAGTTGGACTCCTCTACCCTCGCTAATAAAAAAATCCCCGCTATCAAAATGTCCAGCGCGTCTTCTGGCCAGTATAGAGATACGGCTGGTCAGTAGAATGTCAGCAAGATAGTAATGGGCCTATGTTACACAGTAAGTTGTAGTATACATTTCTTAAATAATATTGCTACCATGAGGCATGATGAATATGTCGTCATAAAAGTCAAGCATGATAATTTTAACATGAGATTTCTTAGCTATAGTCAGTGTGACGTCACACACTCTAATTCGTTGTCACTATCACGACACAGGATTGAAGAAGCAGCCAGCATGACATCATCTATGCTAAAGCTTGACTACCTATTTACTTGTTTTTGCAAATGTCAGACTTGTATAGTAGCTGTTGAAGTACTTCGCTGTGTATGGCTATGCTTCCTTGCTTCCATTCTTAAGCTAGCTGTCCCGTAGATTATTAATTTTTAAGACAGCTCTTTGCTGCCCTCAAATTAATCTGCAACTTTCTGTACGTTGATTTCTTATTCTACACAGTAGTTAAACAATTATTTCTTGCCGATGGACACCGGCTTGATTTGTTCTCCTCCTATATGATAAATTCTCTTGCACAATTTTTGATTGTTCGTTGATTGTTATGCGAAGGTGAGGACCCAATTGATGCCCCACGGAGTGACGAGGCGTACGACCCTCCTAAGCCCCTCCTCATCGCTCTCAGGGAACTCGGTGATTGGTCGCTTGCCACGGTCCAGGTCCTTCTTAAACATGGAGTCGTTCAGGAGGAAGATTATCAGGGTAACTGAATATAAATCTGGTTCTGCTAACGTTAAACTATTAGACTACAGCGAAAGCTATTGAGATTTTGTGTTAACATCAAATGATTGGTCATTATGCAGAAATTCAGAACAAAAGGAGGAAAAAAAAATCTCGAATAGATTTACAATGCCAAGAGAATGAATGAGGACAGAGCGTGACATTTTAACTTAGTAAGAAAGAGGAAGATTGATGTAGATACTATCTGATTTATGAAGAAAGAGAAAGAAAGAGAGACAGAGCCAGAGAGAGATTGATAGGGAGAGGGAGAGAGTAAGGGAGAGAGAGAGAGATAGAGAGAGAAAAAAAAGAGAAGGTAGAAGAGGGAGGGAGAGAAAGAGAGGGAGAGAGAGAGAAAAAAGAGAAAGTAGAAGAGGGAGGGAGAGAAAGTAAGAGGACGAGAAATTTAAGAGACAGTTTGGTTATACATTTCGATTTGTTTACAACACTTTGAATGGACTATTTGAGCAGACATTTTTCTATTATTACTCTGAATTTGATCTGCACAGCTTTGGTAGACGAACAGAGAGAGGCGTTCGAGAACTCAGAATTCTTCAAACTCGTCGACTCAACCACAGCTGATGACCTTCACACCGCCCTTGACCTCATCCTCTCGGGTCAGGTCAACGTCCATCAGAGGTGCTACTCAGAAGGGCGTGAGGGTTGGACGTACCTTCACCTTGTTGTTGACCGCCATCTTGAGCTCAAGAAGACGGACGAAGAACTGTCGAGATTATTCATCCGGGCTGTGTATCGACTTGCCCTAGCCGGTATCGATGTGAACGCGAAGAACGGTCTTGGAGAGACGGCTCTGACCATGTCCTGTCGGGACGGGGTCGACCAGAATCTAGTCACACATCTCATACGTATCGGTTAGCTTACATCCAATTAGCGATCTCATTTCATTTAAAATAAATCAATTTGTTGTCAGTTTATTCAAGCCGTATTTGAAATCAGGATGTACTACAAATGCTGAGCAGGTTTTATCGCAGTGTTATTATCTAAATTCAATTATTTACAATTCTCGGAGTTATATAGTTTAAGAAGTTCAATTCGCAACTAACTTTACGATAATAACTTATATAAAAATCTAATTTAAGAGCCATATAAATTCAGGTCTAGATATTGAAAAAGTTTCTCATGAAATCAAAGCTGGCAGGCAATTAACGTCACAATGAAAATGTCATAACTTTGATTAAGCTCTTAAGCCTTAGTTTTTAAATGTGTCTATTTATGCTTGAGTACATGAGGTTTTGATGACTGTCACTCTGCTCTGATTAAGTATAGTTTATGTGATTGCAGTATGCAATAATTCGTTAATTATCACAAAATGGATATTCAGAGTATTCCCATACTTTTCCTTATAGATTTCTCTCATTGTGAACTCTAATCTCTCATATTTATTATATTTTTAAGTATAATAGAAACTCTTTCTACCAGGGTATATAATAATTTCTTGTGTATGCAGGTAGCGACTCGATGCTGACAAATCTGAAGGGTGAGGCGGTGAGCGAGACCGTGTACGAAGATCGAGGAAAGTTTATCTTTGGCAAGAAGTTCCGTCTCGCTGACTTGCCCGGTCTCTGGTCCGCAGGTTGGCGCACATGTATACATCACAAGTGGGCTGCCTATAAAATCATTAGAGTAAAACATAGATGCTTTGTGAAAGATTTAATTGTTATCAAATTCAATTGACACTTAATTAGATTTTGGCACAATAATTAATGTACGCATGAATCAGGTTTGACATTAAGCTAATTTTTTAAACTCCAAAAACGTTAAATGTGAATCTTGGATTGCTTTTCGTTCTGTTCATCTATTTTGTTTTTAGTCGTCATATGAAATAGTACTCATATTTGTTGTGGCATTCAGATTTAATAATGCCAGAAGCAAGTATCTAATTCAACCAGCTTGAGACATAATGTCTAACGTATCTATGCTGCAACGTGGGAAATATTTTAAAGTAGTTACACAATTGAGACTAATATATCTACACAAAAGTTACAAAATCGAAGCTTATTTTTCTCAAATTATAGTCTTTGTGAATTAATTATTGATGACATATATTATCTATTGCTTAAATTTGAAGCTTATGTTAATTAAAATACTGCCTTTTCGAATTACTGATTAATATCTTGTAATTATCTATTGCTGTTGCTGTGTATGACAGTGGAGAACAACGATGCTAAGAAAGCAGAGCGCTGGTTGAAGTCCTGGGCTCGGATTCGAACGATCAAAGGAGACAGACGACTGACTGACGTCACACGATCTAAGGGACGCACAGAAATCGTTCGTCTCTTTGAACGGCATGAACTCATCAACGAATTCGTGTGTGCTACGTTCGCGTGCAACAAGAAAAGAATGCTGGACATTGTAGCAATGGGATCAGGTATTCTGTTATACAATTTCAATTCAATGCCATGGTATCGATGATGTAAATATAGGGTTGCACTCAGGCAGTAGGCAGAATTCAATTTGAAGGATTTTGACATCCAAAAATTGTCAATGACCCATTTCACAAATTTATCGACCTTTTTTAAAAGTTTTCATGAGGGTGATTTGGACGAGAGGTGAGAAGCGCGGCATCGACTAAAAGCATCCGCCAATTAAAAAAATCATTGGAGAGAGTTCCTATCCCGTAAACCTCCCCTTAAATACGGTCCTGTTTACACTCTGTTGATTATACGATGTCATTGTACTCACTTCAACAACGAAAATAGCAATTATGTCACTATTCAAACCGTCTCAAATGTCAAGCTATGAGTTTTTGAAAATTAATTATTTTTAACAATAATAAAGCAACCAACCACTGACTGCTATGAAACGTCAATGTAGTTCAGTCTCGATCTCTCTGTAGTTTATTCACGTTAGCTGCATCTATTATGCTACAAACGTTGTCTGGAACAAAAATGCACAAATATTAAATTTCTCAGATTGAATGTATTTTGTTAAAGATAATTATCTGTATGTTAAGCGATAAATATTTAAGTACTTACATTTACAGACAATACATACAATAGTTACAAATTCTACCTAAGTTCTACAAAAAGCTACAACATTTCGTGAGACAAAGTCTGTCATTGCTTAAGCACCAGCAGGAATGGAATAGGAAATAAGGCGACATTTGAAAGTGTCTAGATGCTTTGGCAGGTTGCTACAGCCTTGTCATTTGTATGTGGAAATGCATCGAGCACCTAAGTTAGATCCAGGTCGATGAATAATGAGGAATTTGAACATTGGTCATAATACCTTTGGTCTTGGGACTTTTTTATTAGAGCATGGGCCATAGTGATTGTTGGTCTTAAGATTTTTTTTAATATGACTTTTTTTCTTAGGACTTTTGGTTATAGGACCAGTAGTCATAGGACATTTGGTCATAGGATAATATGTGAAATGGATTTATAATTGTATCTTTGCATGCGTGTGTGCTGAAGGTGCTAAGAAGGTGAACACGATCAATGACTTCTACCACGCTGGCTACACGTGGGACCGTCACGCCGAGTACGTCCAGCAGCCGATCATCGTTAGCGCTTTGGAGATCTGCTCGCCTGACGTCATCGAGTTCCTCGTACAGTTCGGAGCAGACCTTGCCAAACAGTACGAGGGTAAGTCGTAATCAATCAATCAATCAATCGATCAATCAATCAATCAATCAATCAACTGTACGAGGGTAAGTAGTAAGTCGTAATCAATCCATCAATCCATCCATCAATCAATCAATCAATCAAACAACAGTACGAGGGTAAGTCGTGATCAATCAATCAACAAAGGCGTTATTGCTGTCGTGATAAAGTTTGGGATAATTTATATATGTATTTATCGAATCGCTCTGCATATTGACAGTCAGCCAGTTCAGCGCGGAGCTTACACCCAATTGAAATGGAGACAGTTCATATGCTCTGTTTTTATTGTCATTGAAAATACTCAAGACTTGTTTGAATTCGTCTGAGGAACTTATCAACATATCGTTGTTTTATTTATTTGAGTAACAGAAGGTGCTACAAATTATGGAAAAGATAATGCTTTTGTTAATTACTGGACTGAACGTAAAAAATCTTCATTCAGAGAAAGAGAAACAGAGACAGAGAGACACAAATACACAGATAGATAGACAGACAGACAGACAGACAGACATAAGGACACAAGACAAAAGAGAGACAGAAAGACGGGAAAATCAACTGAAGAATCTGAAACTGAAGCTTTCAATTGGCATGAACTTGTATGTATGTATATTAGGTTATGTTATATACATCTAAGTACCTAATGTGTGTCTTTCTATGTACATATAATGTTTCTG
Organism: Buchholzia appendiculata; assembly: GCA_034694885.1. NCBI lineage: Eukaryota > Metazoa > Annelida > Clitellata > Enchytraeida > Enchytraeidae > Buchholzia > Buchholzia appendiculata. Next base: position 8,402 of record JAQFYQ010000336.1, on the reverse strand, counting down.
TTAGACACATGCTATATTTAGTTAACTATATTTACTTTATTAGAATCTTTTCCTTGCGGGCCGTCGGCTTGCTGGGCGTTTCGTAGTCACGTGAGCAACGCTAATACCATGGTGATTGCCACTCATGCTGACGTCACAACACGTGACGAGCTTGGCTGCACTCTGCTCCATCAGATCATCAAGAAGGAACGCCTGGAGGGCAAGGCTGAGATCGTTGCCGTCCTGCTCAACCGTGGGGTGGACATCTCAGCAAGAGACTGTGAGGGATCAACTGCAAGGGATTACACCATTATACATAATGTAAGCCATTATACACAATGTAGGTCATCATACACAATGTAAGTCATTATACATAATGTAAGTCATTATACTTAATGTAAGTCAATTCAAGGATGAGTTCTAAAATGCTGTACTACCAGGGATTATGCAGTATAAAGTGGTAAAAGTGGTGTAAATAAAGGTGATGACAAAGATGATTCTTATGTCGTAGTAAGTTAATTACTGAAACTTAATTAATTAATTCATTCATTCATTATTTAAATTATTTAAATTAGTTGGATTAATTTATTTTGATAGTTACTGAAATAAAGTTGATTACTAAATCGAACTCATAAAGCAAACGTTATTCAGAGAGAATGAGCAAGATAGGCAGACTGACATACAGTCTGATACAGACAGCCAGACTGACATACAGACAGACAGACAGCCAGATTGGCGAACAGCTATTGTAAATAACGTATGTGATATAAATGGTTACTGATAATGATCTGTCAAAAGGAAAAGTTGTCAAATACTGAAGTACCAGAGATTATGTAGTGTGAATCTGTATTCAGAATTCTTCGTTCTGCATCACATTCTTCTGCACAATGTTTGAGAGTTCAAAATTCGAATTAGCATTGTGGGGACAACTAGTAGCTTTCTAAGCCGGTCTTTATGAAGAACCTGCCGGATGACATGTCCTTTGATAAACAGCCTGCCACAAGTTCTCCCGAGATTAAGGGCTGGTCACAAAGTGGACTTGTGATCAACAGCTTGCCACAAGTTGTCACTAGATAAAGGATTTGTTATAAATTTGTGATGTCTATCTATCATATTGATCAAATTGAATGGGCCGAGATGACCCAACAACTACTATTCATGAAACTGGTTCCTACGGCTCCTGCTTCACATGTCCGAATGAACCTTATCCTTGAGAAACTTTAGTACTTGAAGTATTTCAGGGGTTCAGAAAAGAAAGATATTTATCTGTTCTGGACACTTTAACTTGGTAGTAAATTTATCATAATAGTTCACACATAGATACGGAATATGATGCTAGAGCTCTTCCTTTACCTGTAAACCTGTATACTAGCTCTCACACTACATAATAGCAGTGATGTCTTTCGATGATTAAACTCAATCGTTCTTGTTCTTGATCTTGCAGATAACAGACGGCGAAAAGTTCCGGCAGATGATAGACGATCACGTGGTGGACATGGTAACGAATGATCAGCTGTACAGGCTGGAGAATCTTCTGCTCAACGCCTATGACTTTATACTGGAGATCCGCGATTCTCGTCGCGGCAAAACACCACTAGAGGCCGCCATCATCCGCCAATACGAGCACATCGTCAAGTTCCTTCGTGAACATGACAAGTATAAGGTCAGCTGCCTCTATAATATATAATTTGTAATTATAATATACAATATTATATACGTTTATAATGGATTCTGTCAAATACGTGTTCAAGAATGTCTTACTTTGTCTTAACGTACGGGAAGGATCTTTGGCCGCCCATCCGCGCTCATCTGGCGTCGTGGATCGGTGGTAGAAAATTGAGTGCAGTAAAACGTATGACAAGTAACTATCGTCTGGACCTGTAGATGATATGATGATAGAGGCAAAGCTCTATCATCATCATTGTCGTCGTCGTCGTCATCGTCGTCGTCGTCGTTGTCATCATCATCATCATTATCATCATCATCATCATCATCATCGTCATCATCATCGTCATCATCATTGTCATCTCAGCTTTATAGAAATATCACTTCTAAAGGTCAGAATATACCAACTACAATTTGCTACTAGTACAAATGTGTCACCCTATATTTCTTAATCCACTAAGATCAATGAATGCTATTTTTTGAAAAGATCTGTTATTTATTCATGAATGTTGATGGAATGTTAGGTATCACGGCTTACTCTTGTAATCTAGTTACTGTTAGGATAAATCTGCATGCAATGTTCTTTGCACAGAATGACATCCAGACCCTTCAGAACGCCACTAAGTCCGGAGATCTACGAATGATCTGTAAACTGTCTGGGGAAAAGAGATGTGCAATGGGTTTGTCTCTTCATTTCAGTACTGACGTCATATTCTTTCATATTTCAGGCTTTGATTAACTCGTGTTTTATTTGAATTTCTTGATACAATTCTATTCTATTTCTAATTTTATAGTGCAGAAAAACAATACGTCAAACATCTTAACTAAGCTTAACTATACAGTCTAAATATAGGCAACTAGAATATACCCTTAAGATTCTATTCTTGTGTAGAGGATATTCTCGAATATATTGTAGTTTTTACAATATATTCGTGATTATTATCGATAACGACACTCTCGATGCTGTTTATTTGAAATCTATGTAAGTGTTTAAAAACATTCTATGACTAGATTTTGGTGTAGTCAAATTTGATTCATGGTATGAAAGCTTAATGTTTTAAATTCAGTAAGAATCTCATGTATAGTGGGTTTTATTACAAGTGTCTATTTATACCCATAGAGCAACTGCACGCTGGTTACATTACCAGCGTATCACAACGGTAAGGTAAATTTTTATAAAGCATTGTTGTGCATGTGTATGATATTGCTTTGAGAAAGAAATTCATATTTGGATTCCTTAATAAGCATTGACTTGGAAAAATGAACATGCAATGACAATGATGATGATATCATAGTCACAATCATAGAACAGTTAAAACATAAGTAATTTTCATGTTTTAATTAATCAAGTGTATATTGATTGATTCAGATCTTAATATTTTATGCAAAGTTCCAGCCACTTCAGTCCATGACATCATGTTAGCCTTTGACCTGACATTATTCTTGACCTCTCTGATGCAGGGCGTGACAAAGGTGGACGAACCCTGCTGCACTACTGTGTCATGTTTGATCATCCGAACATTGCGAGAATTCTTATTGAACAGTTTCCTCAACTAGTGAACACTCTGGATAATGTAAGTACTAATGAGAAAGAAAGAAAGAAAGAAAGAGAGAGAGAAAGAGAGAGAGAGAATATTGTATTTTCGTGAAACTCGAAATGTGCAAAGTTAAATTTCATGACTGATATTGTATCCAGAGGAGTCAAAATTGTAGACGAGGTTAAACCACCCTTGTGGTTTATCCTAGAACTTGAAACTACATAAATGGCTTATTTGAGGTGCCTCTGGTGCATGGTATTGGCTACTGATCTGTTTTAATATTTTAAATAATCTATTTTGCCATTAGCTTAGTTATTTCACCTTTAGTGATTATTTACTTTTATATTTAGTGATTATATACTTTTACTTATAAATCCAGCCTTAAAATCTATGATAAGAAAGAGCATTTAACAATTAATGCCCGTTCTTCTTAATCACTAGTATTTAATGACAAGCAAATAGTATGGTATGTGAGGAGTAGGATTGATAGTATGTAGTGTTAAGATAATGTAGTTATTGATGAGTTATATTCAATGTTTGCTTATAGTTGAACCGGTCTCCATTGCACTACTGCGTGTGCATGACGAGCCGCAAGGAGATGTGGACCTTGCTGCATGAAGGCGGTGTCGACGCCCAGGCTATAGATGCGGTAATTATTTATGATCAAGCTTTGAAATCATGATACTGAATTCCACAAAATGGGATATAATTAAGTTTAATTCACATTTATTGTGGGTTGTAAAAGTGATTCGATATCGTTGATTTTTGCTTAATGACACCTGTGAAATATTTAAATGTTTACTATAAATCGTTGAGTATACGTTACGCTTAGGTTAGTATTTTCTTGGGCGTGCCTTTATTTTTTTTACATAAATTTGTTACTTGTGCTTTAGTAAGTGGTTGTCTAGACGTTTTTTTAAAAACCAATAACTTTTTGCTAAATTGCGTAATAAATTATAAGCATATCAATTTTCGATGTTAGTAAAGTAACCAACATGTAGTAATGTTAGTGGCTGTTAAATTTATCTGAAAGAATCAACTACATGTTTCGATCGGATGCGAAATTCAACATTATTAGAAAAGAGTCTTCTCTGTATTTTACTATGCTAGTTATCAGCAATACTCGCGAATTACACGGCAATTTGTTGTTGTATGTTATAGAACAATATGACTGCGAGTGATTACCTAAAGGAACTAGAGAAACCGATCCCCCTGAAGAACAGACCCCGAGGCAGGCGCCAAAAAGATTACAGAGTTAGTTACTTTCATCACAATCTATTTATAACAATAATAATCATCAAACTTTATATTTTAAATCGCCTTCTTAAATACCATCAGCTCGAATCATTGTTTTCTACCTCAGTATGTGTTAGTGTTAACTTTTCTTTTTCGTATTTTGATGTTAAAGTAAATCAGAACAGAAAGTGAAAAAAAATAATGCAATGTCATGGCATAGCATTTGAAATTATAGCATGAAATATAGTTAGAAGTTGTAGAATTTCAAAACATTTCTATACCGATATCTTAGGAAATCATTCTTACCTACTTGTGCGATATCATTTTTATCGATTTGTGAACTGATCGTTTTTACACATATTCAAACTTTCTTTGTGTATTGTATTGAAACATTTTAACAATCTGTGATACATTTTATTTGACGTCTGGAATTATTAGAAACTAAATCTGTTGTTAGCCGAGTGGCCTGCTAGATAGAGAAAAGCTCCAGCAGTACGGGTCAAAGTGCACCGCGTACAGCGTCTTCCATCGGCTCATGCATGACATCGAGTCGGGAAATCCCTTCGATGATGACTTCAGGAAAATCCTAGAGATACGGCAGGCAAGTGTTGATACGTTACTCGAATTAAATAGAAAGAAACTGGTCGAAATATGAATTGAACATACTTTTAGTTGCTTGGAAAAAGGGTTGAAGATGAACCCAGTTTGAAACGTTAACAAACTATTTCTCCTGTTAATTTCACCAGTATAGGAATAGTACTTTACAACTAAAATTCTAATCATTGGCCGTTCTTATAATTTGAAGTATCCAATCAGTTTGCCTGAAATTGAGCTTCTCGATGTCATCGCAAAACACTTATAACAACAAAGAGTTTACTTTGACGAAGTTGATGATATTCATAGCTGATGAAATCAAGAATGGTGACATCGTATGTTTCAGGCCGACTTGACGCGAGATAACTTAGATCGACGCTTGTTGGCGAAGTGCATCGAAGTAAAGAACGACAGCTTTGCCGTTCATCTCATAACATCATGTCGCTGTCGTCCGCATATCGACATACAGGTGAGTTGATATACAAGTAAGTTTAAATTTGGTAAGAGTAGAAGTGTAGGTGTGAGCTGAGAAAGAGAGAGAGAGAGAGAGAGAGAGAGAGAGAGAGAAAGAGAAAGAGAGAGAGAGACTGTCTGTTTAGTCTAGTGACGTCACTGAACTTGCAATGGACTGACTGTTTCTTCAACCGGCTTGACAAGCTGAGCGATAAGCTGTTGGTAGCAGGAAAAACTTCCGAATGTAAAATTTGTGATTCAATAAAATATTTTGAAATGACCTATGAATGTAGTGCATGGAGAGCATATAGTTGTTGCTGAATTCAAGCATGATCGAAACACATCCCCTTTCAGGTGGGGCGTTTCCCTGACATATTATACTCTGATTATGGAAGTATGATTGTGTAGCATGAGGCAAGCCTACATGAAGGCACAGACTTCAGACAATGATGATGACGTACTGTTCTGTTCAAGGTCAAGAGCAGTGGAGGCGACCTTGTCCATGCACCGATCATAGAACACGCCAAGCAGGCCGACATGACGGAACTAGCCGCACTGATTGCATCCATACCAAAGATCTCCGAGGATGACATGCGTCGCCTGCCCGTCGACCGTAGTGAGGACCGCAAGAAAGAAGGAGGCGTCTCAGAGAGCAGTTCGTACATCAACTTCACCGGCTCGTTCATCAACCGCCACGAGACCATTATCCGCGAGGAGGATGAACCTGAGGATGACATCTTGCTGGGAGAGGCAGCGAGTAACTTCAGACGACAGAGTGGCACGAGGACTTCGAGGGACAGCAGAGAGAATTCCATCACTCTGGTGGGGAAACGAGCGTCGGTAGAGTTCTCACCGACCGTCAGGAAGGCCTCGGTGGAGTATTCGGTGAGTGTGAGGAGGTCGACGGATTTTGCAATAGGTGAGCAGGATGACAGTACGACAAGGGCGCTGAACGGGAGCCAGGAGACGATGACGACAGGAGACAAGGAGTCGTCCGCTGCTCGCAAGGACAACTCGGCGGAGCTGGCCGGAGAGTCAAGTGGAAACTTTCTGTCCGATATTAACGAATAATTCAGGGCGCGTGGGACGCTTTTTGGAGGTTGATGTACAATTCAGAGAGAAAGATTTGCTTAGAGTAAAGAAAGCAAGTTTAGATGTGTTATTTGTGACTTGGGTGAAATTTACGTTTCATTCTTAATTCCGTTTTTATTCAGAAGCTAAAGCTTTAGAATTTTTTCTTGCGATTTTATAAAATTCATGACTGTGCAAAAACTAATGCAGAATACAGACAAATGGAAATATTTAACTTTAAACAACTCAGTTACTGCGCAGAGAAAAGTACTAAATTGCAGGTTTGGTTAAAATTAAAATTACAGGTTTAATTATATTTATATGCCATGCATGTTAGTCCAGTAGTGTCTGCCTTACAGTAGGCCCATCATGTTTCTCCATGTGCTTGACAAGGAAAACATTGAGGCTGTTGGCAATAGGAAGGAAGGAATCAGGAAGGGCATCCGGCTGTTAGAACTTTGCGCCAGGATCCACCATATTTACGTTCTGTATTTGTGTGCTGTCTAATTGAATGAATTTGTATTTATATGTTTATAAAAAAAATTGTCAGTAAACTTATATGTAACAGTTGTTTTATGCCTTGTGTATGTAAAGCATCGCCAAAAATTGATAATACAAAAAACATCAATAGCAGGTTACTGAATATTCATACAATTAATTTGTACACCGCAATAGGCTATTCCATCACAGAAACATGTCTGTGACTGATGGTTCACAGAGTCAAAGTTCATAAAATTATTGCAAGGCGGTCAAAAACTAATGAGTTCATATCGAGTTCATATCACGTAAGTTGATCACAAGCTGATCTCAAATTAGTTAATCTGCAGTTAATCTCGTGTTAACTGATCGCAGGCAATCTCATATTATATATAGAGGGTGGGCCAAAAAATGACCCCTCAATTGATATCCAAATGAATGTTTGAGCTTGTGCAATATTTGAATATATACTACATTTCCTGAAAGAACATTCAATTCATTTTCAATTGACACCAAAATCGTAAGTCTACGATGTACCATTCAAATTTTACAGCGTTTGAGCGGAATAATCCCAAAGCATACAAAACTCAATGGGAAATAACATGGTGAAACGTTCTCACACAACGATAACGTCACACAAGGATTTACACAATGACAACTTCATTAATATCGGTTGTTTAATCAAAATAAACATTGACATTGTTAACTCAAAAAATATGTGGTGTGCTTCAAGAGATGGTTTATAGGGATCACATGAATACCTCGTGGATCTAAAGGAAAAGATAACCAATTGATCAGTCAAGTGTTAATCGACCGCGCAATTGATCAGTGGCTGCCGAGGCTCAATGCTACATGTTACTAGGGTAAATATTAGATACATTGACCAATATTTAGATTAGAGTCAACCAAGACCGTAGACAGGATTTCATTTCAGGGAGGTTTTGACTTCCCAAAAATTTTGACGATCTTTCCACAAAATTCCTTTTGGGATGGTTTCGAGTTTATAAACGACATTTTTCAATTTTTTCCAAAAACAAATCGTAAGAAGACAAATTTGGGGGGGGGGTGAACCTCCAACCCCCTCGTCCCCCTTAGATACGGCACTGGAGTTAACGGTTTGGATTTTTATTAAACAACCGATTTTTATGACGTTATCGTTATGTAACTCAATTAACAACGTTTTGCCATGTTATTTCTAATTGTGTTTTGTATGCTTTGGGGTTCTTCCGAAAAAGCGTTGTAAAATTTGAACGGTACAGCGTAGACTTACGATTTTGGTGTCACTGGAAAGGTAATTAAATTTTCTTTCAGGAAATGTAGTATATATTCAAATATTTTACAAGTTCAACAAATTATTTGGATATCAATTGGGGGGTCATTTTTGGCCCA
>JAQFYQ010000335.1:0-18249 GCA_034694885.1 Buchholzia appendiculata | reverse complement strand
TTATCCTTCTCTGACTTTCGCAAGGTCCATATCTCACAGCCATACAAGGCTACTGGCCAAATTAAGCATTTAACCAACCTCTTTACAGTCCTCTACTGAAACTCTTCTTTAAAAGTTCTTTCCTTTAATTAAATGCATCCTTTGCCATTTCTATTCTTTCTTTGACTGCTGCCATACATGGTGGCAGCAGTCAAAGTGGCACAATGAGGCGTATTATACTTCTTTTAACAAAATGAATGGATCAAGTTATTTGAAAAGGAGTATAATCCTACTTCTGAACATATGAACTTAAAGAAATGTGATACTCCATTTAGCATTGACTAGAATAAATAATACTCGGGATCGTGGATTCTAAAAAAGTTCACAATGAAAACCCCTGCAAGGAATGCTCCGAGACATTCCGTTTCCAATCCATGCCTGCTGCAGGAATCAGAGGAAACTAAAACAAGATTGACTGGAACGGCGGAAAATGATAACCTGCTCCCAATCCTCCCCTGACTAATTTGATTGAATTACAAGTAAAGTAAAAGTATTTGGTGTCTTCCAAGGAAGGTTACCGGGCGCTGATCCCCCCCCACCCTACAGCCTTCAACCTGACGTAGTGAAAGGTTCACCTAACCGGGGCCAGTGTGCTGGTAAACACGCCAGTTTACTGCCTACCTTTTTCAGCCAGTACCACTTGAACTGCTTGGTAACAGAGGCGACAGGACGTACACAAATTTGCCTGATTTTTTTACCACTAACACTGCATGGATCAGAAATGAAACCCCTGACCTTTAGCACATGAAGAAACAGCTTAACTAACTGAGCTATCGGCCGCTCTTGAATTTCAAGTTGATAGTGTAAATAGCGCCGTTGTTAGTAGTTTTGTATCTTGTGTTACAGACGGCTGTTGCTGTGAATGAACTGGCTGACTTCTCGCGCGGCTACGACTGTTGTGCTCGAATTCTCTGCGGTGACTTCAATGCTCCTCCGAACTCCGTCTCGTACACTCTCATGTCAACCGGACGACTCAACTCAAACTTCCTACCCTCGATCAAAGACAAATCAAACGATCTGGTAAGATTTGTTAAGGACATTCTAATCTGTCTGCCTTTTTAGTAAAGTAAGTTATTTGGGGTCTTCCGGGGCCAATGTGCTAGGTAAAAACGTCATTTTATTTTCCTAGGCCTTTACACCTAGTACTAACTTATATTGCTTGGTAACAGAGGTGGCAGAGCGTGCACAAATCTTCCCGATTTTGCTACCGATAATTCTGCCTGGACCGGGAATTGAACCCCTGACCTCTAACACATGAGGCGAGTGCTTAACTGACTGAGCTATAGACAGCTCTATTCCTGTAGATTACACAGTGCAAATGTCCTTGGAGGTTGGAAGATAAAAGTTAACACTTTGTGATATTGAATCTATCAAATTTTTGGCTAGTTTGCTGTAAAATTTTAACTTGATGTTGGTGTGCATTATATTGTAAAATTCATAAGAAGAGAAAATTTCAGATGTAATTATTGATTACTCAGTTTGTGTTGCAGGCTGAAAACCTTCGTATTGCGGACTTAATTGACGTTCTCCCTTCCGCGTTCAAACTCAAGATACCGTTCAAGAGTGCTTACAAGACTACCTTGGTTCGTTGATATACAGAGATATGTTTACTGTTAAATACTATTAAGTCATGTTTTAACTACAATGTACAATGTACAATGTATGTATATAAATGTATTCATTTTGTATATGTAAAGCATCGTGTCAGGGCGAGGTGACAACCCGTTATCATACAGAGGTGCGATGACACATATTGGAATGTAAGTTCGCATAAGAGCAACTTAGTTGAGACCAATCTACACAGATGTAGTTGCACTAAGTGCATATCATTGCACCATGGTGATCTGTCTGCAGGCAAGCAGACAGGATTACATTTTGGAGAAATTGTTAACATTCAAAATTGTTAACAACTTTTTCAAAATTTTATGAACGTTAAAAAGGTTTCTTTATGGAGGGAGAGAAATTTGTCAGGCGAGCATGGGAAGCGTGGCAGAGGCCAAAACATGCATCATTCCAAGAAATATCCTCCGGGATATGGAGTGTAGACACTTTGATGATCTCTTTCTTGATACTGTTTCCTAACAACTGTGATATAAAGCTTTATCATATTTCTAACCTAATTCATAGTAAAGTTTAATCCTAGCTCGTAGTTAGATAAAGCCTGTAATACAGTATTTAAGCAACTTGCTTAATGTTGTTGCCAGAATGCCGAGCCACAGATAACGAACTGTGACGAGGCTGGCCAGGACTACCGCAGTGAAATCTGTGTCGACTACATCTGGTACTGCTCTGATTCGCTGGATGTCTGCGGTGTCCTTGACCTCCCCCCAACAGAAGCCCTACTCAAGTACAACGCTCTGCCGAGCATCGACTTCCCATCCGATCACCTGCCTCTCATGGCCGAACTCGTCTTTAAATAACCTACTACCTTGGTTGTTCACACTAAACTGTTGTTATTGTGTCTGATGTTTGATACAGGTCAAGCATTTAGTAGATCACTATCTCTCATCAGCATTAGATTAATATAGATCATTATATTGTCACCATTGATGAGAAAATTTTGTTTAGAAACATATTTAGACAGCGTTAATCACAGATTTTTTTAATTCTTAGATTTTGTTCTTTCGGTTATAGAATCGATAAGGTTCTGAAATCTGGTGTTAGAATCTAGTGGACACAGTTCGGTAATTATTTAAAATACTGCAAGACCTGTCTAAAATGGTTTTGTTGTGTAGATTTGTCATTTTATTATACGTCTGTTGGATAAAGATCTGGAAATGTGCAAAAAAGCAAGAATAAGATTATATTATGCAGTTAGTCTAAGTTCAGAAAATTCTGTTTGAATTTGAAGTTGAGCTTAAAAGTGAAATTGAAAATTACAGAGCATGTGTTAATTATGTAATGACTTGTTGACGTACTGCGTGGCCAAAGGGTTAGCGAAGCCGTGCTAACACAAATCTTGTGGTTCAAACCGGTCGAGATTAAAATCTTCGACAGGCCAACTGCACTACCCAAAATATCGCATGGAACCTCTGAACAATTGAGTCTTGCCTACTTCAGCAATGTTCCGGGGACACCTAGGCTGATCAGAGGTGCGTAGACTCAAAGTTATGAGACTGGAGGCGGTGTACGGATTGAATACCGATTGAAATGTAACCCAGTGACAATGAAACGCATGATAAATAAGAATGAATGAAACTTGACCTGTCAAGTTGGAGGATATGAAGCGCTTGGAGGGAATGGAGAAGAGGATGTTCAGTGTGATATTGCATATGGAGAGAGAAGTAGTCGAGTTATGAATATCCTAGTTATGAATGACAGTGTTAATAGTTAATGACTGCGTTCACCTAGTTATGAATGACAGTGACTGGATTAAGGCAGGCAGGTTAACCTAGTTGCGGCAGAGGAAAGAGTTAATGACAGAGCAAGTAGAAGGAAGTGGAAGGAGTGTGCACGAATGGATATGACGAGGTTGAGAGCGGGCGAAAGCACATGACCGTGTTTCGTGGAAATGAAAAGAAAGGCAGACGTTAAATAATGATGATGACGATGGATTTAGAACAATATATACTTGTTGCCTATATATTTTGGTTATATAACTGTATCTAATACTGGTGATATTACACGTAGGTCTAGTTATGATATATCTATCTACTGTATGTTGTTGCTGTTGCTACTTTTGTAGCTATTCTGTTATACGTTGCTGTGTATGTTCTACATCTGGTAAATATGTGTATCTTGGACTCGCTCGAGATCTTGAACGCAAAGATCATCGAAGAAGGCTTTCAACCTTCAGGACTATAACTAATAAGATTTCATTGCTTGATTCATTTAGTTTGTTGTTCTACATCTACAGTACAACAGTGCGTTTTGGCACAGTTGTAATATATAATCATATATTCAGTTAGTTATTATTATGTTAATATAATAATACTCAAATAATACTCAAATAGCATTGATGATGTTATTGTCTGTGTAAGATGCTGAATGTGGAAGGTAACATGGCAAAAGATTGATGGAACGATACATCACAGGGGGGGGGGGGGGGTTGACTTATCCCAGTGAACACAAACTATGTAGAGCAAACTCATTCTGCAGATAATGAAGTACACCTTTCTACAGCCGGATGCTCTTCCTCACACTCAACCTCACTGCTTGTCCTGCCAATTTTTGAAACAAATAATTACAACTTTGAATTGCAAAGCAATCGTTTTCCTGATGTCTTGATGTTTACAAAGTTTCTATTAACAAACTCGCGAGTTACAGTTCTGCAGCAAATTTCATTTACATCTTGTTCTTCCATTAACCAGCACTCATGCAGACAGTACAACGGCATCAACAATTAATTAGGCCATGTCTCGTTTCTCGGCCCTTGTTCAACTGTAAGCTAAACAAACAAACTACATCAGTTATTATTATTACAGAATACTCCCGTTCACGGCAGTTAATAATTTTTTCTCAAAGTTAACAATTTCTTCTTAATAAGTACTATTGGCTCATTAATATGATTTAGCTGTTTCATTAATCGCACAACATAGCACAGAAAACAAAACAAAAAAACAAATGTGACAGAAAAACACTAAGTTACAACACAATTTAAACAAGGCTTTTAACCGTCATCTGACACAACAGCACAAAGATAGATGCTCAAACTGTGAATACACCAAACTGTTACGAACGACTGAAATAGAAGTCATGCCAGGCCAAAACACGCGCATAACTGTTGATTGCACACACCCAGGACGAGAAGAAAATTGTAAGCTTAGCGAAAGAAGAATACTACATTACATCCATAGTGAAATCAACATTTTCATAAAGACTACAGATTTTATTCATTCTGTTCTCAAACAATACAAATACAAGTAAATTTTAATTTTTACAATAGCTCATCATATTAAATTTAACTACGACGTCGTGTGCACATTTCATTCAATTTTTCAGAATTAAATTTACAACAAATTTAAACAAATTTGCAAACAAATTTAAACAAAGTATTATTATCCACTCTCTTATTGATTATTTTTACGATGTTGAAATACTGACAACTGAATAAATACCAGTTAAATATTGAAAACAGAACCCTACAAGGGAAGAACATTATGCTCAGTTACGGATTCAAATGAAAACATTGTTAATAGCAAAACTAACAATTGATTTCTACACTACTAGTATGAACTGTATCACCACCTACAAGACACAGCATTGAATAGGGTAAGCAAAACGGTAAACTCACAATATACAGCAAAGCATTTACAAAAACTAACATTCCCAATAACAGTGCGTTTGAATCGAAAATACGGTTTACTTTGATCAGAATCGATGTACATCATCCATCCCTGTAAAGTCATAGGTCAAGACAAAGCTAAGCAATGACAAAAAGATAAAATCCCACCGCAATCAGAATTAAAGTTAGCACAAATTCAATCAAATAGTAATCTCAGACATTTGTATTCAACTTGATAGAGCAGTAGTAGGTAATAACAGATTGCTGTATATTTCAAACATGTCCAATTATAATGCAATTCTGTACAGTGATATGATCGGACCAACCTAAGGAGGATAAACATCGAGCACCATATACACACATATATATGTACATACACCACTAATATATTTACAAAGCTAATGATGGATGGCTTTACAGAACACTCAACACCATCATGTCGTAGTTTGCACACAATGCATTTATTGCGATACTTCACGTATTGTAAAGAAGATAATACAGCGTACATCGAAATAACTGTTCAACTAAATCATTAATCTATGAACGTTCAAATATGTTCAACCCTGTTGTATCAGCTATAGTAGTACCATAGTAATTGTTGTATATCCCATCAAAGGCAAACACAAAAGATAGAAATGTACAGAATATTTAACAGTATAATCTACATTCTACAGCGGTTGGTAACCTGGTCCAACAAAAGACTAGCAGTAACTAATTTAATTGATTCATAACTCATCAATGGCGAATTGGCGATAAGTGGCGATGCCAGGATTTCATATCGGGGGAGGGGGGGGAGATGGCCAGATGGCCAACAAGTACATAATTCAAATTTATAGATACAAAAGTTAGACCATTAAATACACGAAGTGAATAACATGAAATTGTCTCAGGAACATTGCATCTTGGCTCAGGACGGTGTGGGAGCAAAGCCAATGACGCTTCACATTTTTTGAGTGGTATCAATAAAATTTGTCGTCTGTCTAAGAAGCCACAGTTGACTCGTATAAAATGCATGTTGATGCGCTGTCCATTTATTGAGAGAACAGTTGACAAGCTTATGCTTATTGTTGTAATGATTCCAGACGATATCACGCTTCGATGACTTTGCAATTACTTCTTTCAATGAACTTGTTTTAATTAAACAACATGTGAATGAAACAGGTAATGGCGTAGCAAGATCCCTCCCTACAAATGTTTACCGAGAAGATCAAAAGAGTTTACATCCAGTTGTAAAAGTTTTATTTCAATAAATCTCAAATAAGTTCCGGTGTAATACAACAGATGCCGTTGATATCCATTACGCATGTATCTCCCTTATAATTTATATAAAAGGAAAAGTCTGGCTTTTCTAATTCGTACTGAGTGGATGCTTAGTGTTGAAAGACATCAGGGGAAGAATATGTTGTACCTAGCAAGCAGACAGAAACAAGAACAAGAAGAAACAAACAAATAAAAACCAGACAGAAACAGTATAAACCAGACACAAGAAATATAAACCAGACACAAGCAATATAAACCAGACACATGCAATGTAAAGAAGACAGAAGCAATATAAACCAGACACAAGCAATGTAAAGAAGACAGAAGCAGTGTAAACCAGACACAAGGAATATAAACCAGACACCAGCAATATAAACCAGAGAGAAGCAATGTAAAGAAGACACAAACAATATAAACCAGACAGAAGTAATACATAAACAAGACACAAACAAACAAATAAGCAATACAAAGTGTTAGCCAAAATCACCAAAAAATCAGAAGCCATCCCAAAAATTTTTATTGGGAAATCATGTAGACATAATCAGAATGGTCCAAAAATGCTGCATCAATAACATTTTATACCATCTTTATATTAATATTAATTAAATACCATCATATTGATGTACAAAAAAACCATTTAGTTATGATCATAAGAATAAACTTCTCACAAACAAGCCAAGTAAACGAAAAAATTTAACTTCAGTTCAGCTTCCAATGGAGAAATAGGGAGACAGTAATAATACTCAATGAGCTCACAAACGCCCAGCATCTAGGTCAATATTAAGCAACTACTAACCAATCTGCAGAAATGTAGGATCAAAAAAGAGGTAAGTTTACTACAAAAGACATTGTACTAAACAACAATGTTCAAGACTCGTAAGGTTTATATATTGAGACACAACACAAGGGACACGACGACTATTCACCTAACAAATCTGTCACATCACAAAGAGCAGATAGCGAAACTATGAAGCAAAAAGTTAACGTCTTCAGAAGAAGATCTGATAATAATTAAACAGCAAACATGCAATTAATGCCTGTGACATAGAAATAATATCTTTATCACACTACTAATCTCATAGAATATATTTATAAAAACTTGTCAGTCCTGTTGTGTTGTATTTACACTATAAATTCAACAGTTCCACAGAGAGAAGAATGCAACACAGATAGGCATGTACAGCAAGTGGACAATCAAATCAGCTTTCAATACAAAACAGTATCATGTTCCAAGCATTAGAATGTCACAGTTCCACAGAGAGAAGAATGCAACACAGATAGGCATGTACAGCAAGTGGACAATCAAGTCAGCTTTCAATGCAAAACAGTATCATGTTCCAAGTATTAGAATGTAGCATGCAGTCGGAGAGCACTGCAGTAATTCTGCACTCTCTCTGCCATGCAGTCTCTGCATGAAATATGCAGCAGCCTGCACTCAGTCTAGGCATCATATCTGCAGCCTGGTTGCAGGCAGAGCATCTCGTCTGCAGCATGCATACAGACAACGCATTAAGTCTGCTGTCTGTAATTACACCTTTACAAGGAACCAAATAATTACTGACTGCAAAGTTTATGCGCTAAACCTATTATACTGGTCTCTAGAGTTGTCCCGACAAAAGAATTCAAACTGTACATCAGACCGAAATCATGGTCTGATGTTGGTCAGTTAAGAAATCAATGTGTTAGCATCTGGGGGAACAATGCATCGAGACTAAACACTACAAGCAGTTCATAAACACATACATGCATATTGACACCATGTAACAAATGCAGAAATAGTCACATCGCATATCATAATCGTCACGCAGTACGATTCTATTAAGCACGCAAGCAAGGGTGCTGAACAAAATGGCATTACAAATTTAAACACAAGAATGCAGTAAAATAAATTGTGCATTGAATTAATAATGCAATCACTTTATAACAGTACTTCTCAAAACTGCTAGACAGCAACATTCAATATACCTGCCTGCATCTCTTTCGCTCCCTCTCTATGTTTAATTGTTTATGGTTACCAAGACCGCAACGAGCTCCTAATAGACCCCGCAACTCCACATATTTCTATCTTATTACACATTTTTAATTGATGTGATTTTGCAAAGTAAGCGTTTTTCAACTCTTTCTATAAATTTACTTTAACCTAATTAATGGTTTAGTTTTGCTCTTAGATATTTATCCGTATAGTCTAACTTTTATAACCTTCTCATATTGAAGCGGTATTCAATTTGTTTAAAGCGGTATTTTTCACGCTTAAGCAGTATTCAATTTTTCTCAATGTAAAGCTACCATTTCACGGCTTAACTTAATCTCTTCCCTTCTTTCACCTAATCTATCAAATGTCCAAGTTAGTTTCATATTTACTTTCAATATTCCCTTTGTTCCAACTGATCCAGTTCAGTTTATCAATGCTGCATCACTTTCAGCCTGCTATTGCACCATTAGTGCTTAGAGCATATGACACATAACAAACAAGTCAAATATCTGGGGCACTTAACATAGCTTATATATAAACAAGAACGATCATAAACAAGAAATTATGCAGTGTAATCATAGAGCATGACAAATAACATGATTTGGTTGTATCATGCCCGTCGAGCAAACCAATGAAAGGGAACAGAATAAGATGGCTTCAACCCACAGAAAGGAGGGACATGATCAACCAAGCGAAGAAGAACAGAAAGAACAGACAAGACAAGACAAATGGACAGCAAAAACAAATACTGTAAAACTGAACTTTGAGTCTCTAGAAACAACAAGACCATAGTACATAGAGAATAAACATTTCTGAGGAAACGGCCGACCTGGAAACACTGAAATTGATTACCGTCAAATAATCTTAATCCGTTTTAGAGTTTCCAAAGTTGTTAGCGCCTTGGTTGTGTCACAATTATACTAGGAAAGGCTCTGATTGAATGCACATTGTACACAAACAGATATGAAGATGTTGGTATATCCGTTTGCGTGACTGAGGAATGTCCAACGTGAGCTAGCACATTAAAAAAATATGATGACGATGATGATGATGAAATAGCATACTACATCAACATAGGCAACAATAAGTCTACAGTTCAACTAGTACACAAGAAGCAACTAAGCAACGCACGAGTAGCTGATAGCAACAAATACAATGAAAACACTCAATCATGTCAACACATGTAACCGGGTCATCAACCAAAGTATTAATGAAAGTAATCGCGTATTCGCTGCTCATGAGCCCAATATCGGGATTCAACAAGTCAAAACCAAACGGTTCAAATTCTAGATTACCAGAAGTTTGCCATCATCATCATCATCATTAGCCATAATCTATAAATCTGCTATCTTTGTCGATAATAAACCAGAACCCGGAAGGAGCAATGATGAAAACCCTTGAATCTCAACCTTACAGGCACACCGCTCGCTTAGCATATTGCTGCTGTGCTGGTTATAAACAATGTTACACTCAATGTTCTTCTTCAGGCACTCGTCTAGGCCAGACACGAGCTCATCAGAAATGACATCGCAAGCCAATAATTCTTCCTTACATCCACATTCTTGGAAATTTTACGCATGTTTTCAGCTGTTAAGCACAATTAGACCCCATCACATTCCCATCACATTTGTTTTGTGCAGATGACTTAAGCAATTTAAGCTGACAAGTTTAACTTATGGTGATGCAAAAATAAAGACAATCAAGTTGATCAAAACGTTTCCATGCTACAGCTGTTCATCGCACGAATGACGAAGGTATTCTATGATGAATGCAGACTGCAGCGAGTGCATCAAATAGACTCATCACATTACTTGTCACCAATCCACACTGGGAAAGAGTTGAAATTTATTTGCTAGCTTCATTTCAACCACATGTCCAATGAGTAACCTCTGAAAGACTCGTTTTTCTTCAACATGCACAGCATAATCGTAACCGATACCAGTATAAACCGCGACAGCAATGGAAAGTCTGACCACGTTCCGATGCTCCTAACGTTGAACCACGCAACTTTGTTACAGCAGTTATTACTGCTCCTATACAAACTCGGCCACTGCAACATAATCAGTCTCAGCATACAGGCACTTGCCAACCAAGGTAATCCAGGCAAGACTAGCGACTCATGGAAGCAACATTTACAGCAGCAAGAGAAATGCATCAAACAACATCGGACTGTAGGAATTCAATACTCGAACCAGTTAGAGGAAACAAGAGCCTATTTTGTAACACAAAATATGAACATCTTCAGTTACAGCAAACACAATCTAGCTTAGTTAGAGTACACAGAAACAAATCTAGATACAAAAACAGAAACTAGTTTAGTTAGAGTAAACAGAAACAAATCTAGGTGCAAAAACAGAAACTAGTTTAGAGTAAACAGAAACTAGTTTAGTTAGAGTAAACAAAAACATACCTAGTTAGAGTAAATACAATCTGGCATAGTTACGGTAAACAGAAACATGTCAAGTCACAGAAACATGTCTAGTTACAGAAACATATCTAGTTATGGTAAACAGAAGCATACCTAGTTACAGTAAACAAGAACTAGCTTAGTTACAGTAAACATCAACTAGAATAGTCATAGTACACATCAACTGGCCTAGTTATAGTAAACAACAACTAGCTTAGTTACAGTAACCCACGAACTAGCTTAGTTACAGCAAACGTCAACTAATTCAGTTACAGCAAACAATAACTGGTTGAGTAAAGGTAATTAATAATCAGTTAAGTCACAGCAAAAAAGAACTAACCCAGTTGCATCAAACAGAAACCACTTACAGTAGCAATTAAGATTTCATTTATTGTGATATTATGCTCAAGCACCATCTGTTGACTATTTAATGCCAGCAACACGGAGAGATATCCCGTTAGAGGAGAGAGAGATTACCCACGGTTAATGCACTGGTTGGATCCACTTTTAATCAATACGCGTACATGTTGTACAGAAAGATTCACGATTCGTTAACAACTTCAATAACTCATCGTGCTACTGATGCGACAGGCAGACGAAAAATAAACCAATCTCACAGTTGAATGTCACAGATGTCACGCTTTTACCACGTCAGCTTTGCCAGGCCGGCACATTGGCACACCAGCCGCGCCAGGCTGGCAAGTCAATCCTTGTGGTTCTCTTTGTGATCCTCCTTTTCATGGAGCAACCAACGACTGTACTCTTGCTGCTGCTTCTGAAGAAACGAATCCTTCGGCTTATCTCGCTTTAAAGATCCATCCCTGCAAGAATGCATCATACAGCACAACGTAGTTTTATCACTACTGCTCTCAAACATAAATAACAGAGCTATTAGCAATGTAAGACATGGCTCCAGATCGCACACTAGTATTGCTAATATAAAAGGGACGAAAAGGGAAACCCTTTGATGTAAACAACTGTAAACAAGATGAACAACTTTACAAGAGTTATGTAACACAAAATCTGACTGTAGGAATGTTTTGAAATATGCGTACCAGCTAAAAAAACAAGCAGATTTTGTGTTACATAACTCTTGTAGTTTTTTTTAGCTGGTACACATACTTCAAAACCTCGGCAGAAAACCAGGCCCAATCATAGTGTAAACTGACTTGGCAAGGCAGAATTTTAAAATATAATTATGACACACCTTAAAATTTAATGAAGAACCATTCAGCAAGCTGACAGATGTTCTCGTTCGCCGCAAAGCACATACAAACTCACGTGTAAAACTACAGCAGCCACATAACTACCGCACCACAAACCTACAACTATCTCAACTACCCACAGAACTAGACATGAGACCTACCACTCGAGATCGACCAGGCCTCCTCTCCTCGCTATTGTTGCTTTTACTCGGTTTGTGAACTGTAGAACATCTTCGCCAGGCTGAGAGACAAAGCAATAATTTATAATAAAAAATTGCACAGAGCATAGAATTAATTTAATTAAATGCTAATGCAACCAAGTTCTGAGATAAAACACCTCTTTATATTCTTTGTCTAGGCCTATTAATCTAACTTTGCCTCTGAGTAATCATTTATTTGCATTGCTCTAACTTTCCTCTGACAAATCACATCTTCATATTGTAAGACAAAACTAGTTGACTCCTATCTCAATATGTATTCTGGTTCATGAATTAGAATCGGCCGATAGACAGACGAGTGGCAGTAAACAAATCATTAAAATATTATCCTGGCAATACAGTAAAGGAAAGCAACAGGAATAAGCTCCACTGACATTAGACAGGAAATGTAAGAGGAGAGTCAATCGGGTCTATTCCAGTTTCTATTTCTGATTTTGTGTTTTGATAAGTACAACACTGAAAGGGAGTGAGATGCAGAGTAGAGAAATAGAACAGTACAATAAGAGTAAAATCAGTCGTCCCAAGTCATCCCATGCCATTGCTAACAAATATTTCTACCAGAACTCAATTTAAATCTTTACATTATTTCACTAACAATTTGTCTTGTTGTATAATCCAGTACACCCGAAAGAAAATAATATAAAATGTAAACCGATAAACATAAAACAACGCAACAAACAAGGCGCATGAGCTTTCATATCAAACTGGTCCAAGCGGAAAAAGATAGATTCATCTTTCCACCAATATGGTGTCCAATAATTGTCTGCTTTACTTTTTTATTCAAAGAATAATTCACTGCTAGGTAAAATATAAAGTGAACTGTATAACAGATAGATATGCACATGTTTCTTCTGCAAGGCTGTGATGCTAGAACTCCTGTTCGAGTTGCAGCATTGATGGAGGCGTGAGAGATGAGGATAGCTCTGACAAGGAACACTCACCTTCTGGTGCTCTGGGGGCAAGTACCAAATGTCGCAGACGATCGCCCAACTCGTTAGAATATTCAAAAGATGCCGCGTAAGATTCTGCTTACTGCTGTTCCAAAACGGATCGGCAAATCGCGAGTCGTACTAAAAATCCAACCAAGCAATTCCAAGCAGAGATAAAATAATATTCCATTACGACACAAGTTGGAAAACAGTTATTAACTACAAAGTCTGTAGAACCTTTATAAATATTGATCTAGTCCCGGAATGATATTACAAAGTTCATACAGACAGACAAGGCATATCATGTAAAGCTGCATAAATTATGATCAGAAGTATCTAAGCACAAATGAAATAATAGAACAGCTGTCAACACTACACTTTAAATTGAGGACAAAATTATCTCTTTTGACAATAATGCTTCAGAAGTTCAGATGCTGTAGTGGCCTGTTTATTGCTCAGTTATGCATCGGTATCTAATTTTAAATTATTTGCTTGATGAAATTCCTTAAATTTTAGTGCAAGGTACACTCTTCTGTGATTAGATGTGCTCAGCCGAGGCTTCTTTCCGAGGATAATGAACATGAATTGCAGTGCCACTCCCAACATTAGCCCCGCAGCACATTCTGTCAATCATGCAGAAAGAAAACATTCTGGATATTTTTATTACCAAGATCAAATATCAACATTCAAATATCCACATCAATCAAGTATTACGATGAGCACAAATATCAGCACAAGTAGTGATGAGTGTATTACTGACTCCCAATAAAAAATACGGCACGAAAACATGCATTTACTACGCACACTACTAAGATGCACAATTATAATTATCTTCACTGCTTCGTGATACAGATCGAGAAACAATATAATGTGAAAAAAACACAATTTGCTGCAGTACCTTAATAGCGACAGGATAAATAGTTCCGCCGACTTCAAAGCTGCCCTTCTTGAACATCATTATAGACGTGTTGTTGATGCACGTGCCTTCGGGGAAGATGAGTATCGGCAGCTTGTTCGTATCGTCTATATGTTCCCGCAGTCTACGTGCACAACAATATGTACGTAAATTTGTACTCGTTTCAAACTCGGTTAGAATAGATTTTAAGGCTTAGAAATAAAAAAATAATTGATATACTAAGAAGCATAATGTATCACATACATTACACATCGTAAAATAAATATCAATACTCAAAACAAAAACTACTCAGATCCAAATTAAGTGTTAATTACAACACGACCTGCGGTACAATAATTATAATTAAGCAGCTAAATTTTATTTAATTCTGATAAAAATAAATGAACAAATATCGACAGTTAAGAAAAAAAAAACCATGAAGCTTGATTATATATTGACAGCAACAAATCGTCTAGTCAACTGTTAAAGCTTGACAGATGGAACAAACCTTCTCGTAACGGCTAGGCGGTCCTTGACCTCTGACCTTTGGAACCAGATGTGATGCTCCGCCCGAAGCATTGCACGTTGCATGATGCCAAAGAAACCGCCCTGCATCTGACCGACCTTCATCAGAATCAGAGCAGAAAACTTCATCACCTGATTTACTTTAGTCAATTACAATCAGCCCCATAATTTAACATTACTTCAATCAATTACTATCACTTTAATCATTTACTATCACTTTAATAACCTACTATCACTTTAATCATTTACTATCACTTTAATAACCTACTATCTCTTTAATCATTTACTATTATTTTAATCATCTACGATCACTTTATACATCTACTTTCACTTTCACAATTAACTATAATCTTGATCTTATCAATTTATCCCTTAACAAATCATTTTCACTTACTGTTATTTTAACAGATTAAAATCAACTTTAAATAGACAGCAAACACCATGGGCATTTGGAAAACTCAAAGCTCTAAATTGAACTTTCGTCTTCCTGCATCGTGCTTTTAGCACATAGTCCATATACATCTGCACTAGATTCGATCAAATTAATTTATTCCTTTATTATGAAGATGAATTTTTAACCTCGTAATGAGCTATCACACATTGCGCACGATAGATTTTCATTCATTATTAAATACTTGTTAACAGCCACAATTTAAATATAAATACAAGCTGAAAAATTACTAATAAATACAATACACATTTTATACTAATTGAATAAAAGTTACAACTTGCTACTAAAACTGTTTGAACTGTTACATCTGCTCAAAACTGAATTCAATGCGAAGTATACTCACCATGGCATAGCAATTGTCGCATCCAAGAATGATGATATCAATAGGTGACGTATGATTTGCAACGCAAATGCCACCACCACTCGCACGGTTCTCCCTGTATACAAAAAGACAATCAGCAAATCAATAAACACCCTGCTGTACATGAGAAAAATCATCAACATCGCTTCCGTAGAAACACTGATTAAAAGGTGAAAAAATACTATTAAAAAAAGTATACATTAAAATATCGAGTGCTGAAATATAGAAACGATAAACTATTAAAAATCTTACACGAGCATTGCAGGATTTAATAAATAGACAAGGCATCTCACTATTTATTACAATAAACCAATTAGAACTCAGCTTATTCATCACAGCCCACCAATCAGAATAAAGACAATTCACTACAGCACACTAACCAGAACACAACTTAATTGCAGAAAACCAATCAGTCCAATGAGAACAGAGCGATCTAATACAGCCCTCCAATCAGA
Organism: Buchholzia appendiculata; assembly: GCA_034694885.1. Lineage (NCBI taxonomy): Eukaryota > Metazoa > Annelida > Clitellata > Enchytraeida > Enchytraeidae > Buchholzia > Buchholzia appendiculata. Next base: position 2,308 of record JAQFYQ010000335.1, on the reverse strand, counting down.
ACACAGCAATTCATTACACCACACTGATCACAACAAAGATATCAATCACTTCAAGTTACTCACAAATTGGAAACAAGCACAGCCTGACACAAGTAGATACTAACACACGTAGCAACTAACGGTACTGACTTGTTGTGAAAGCGGATGATGGCGGAGAAACTGCGTGAGAATATTCTGAAGCTTGTCAGACTGAGTCGATAGTAGCAGCGACGCTTGAAACTGTGCACACATCAAATTACGTTAGTAATTGCTACACTCAAACTACATCACAATTATAATAGTAACGGCTCAGCTTCATATGAAACAATACGTCCAATCAGGGACGCCCTGCATCCATTAATAAACAGCAGTACTTAGTAGTCACAATTTATGCTGACAAATTTTATGATCAAAATTCTACAGTACTGCTTCAGGTAGAAGAATTTATCATCATCCCGGTTCTGTGTCTCGCTCCTAATTTAGCCATCTACCCATCCCGGACAAGTTTCCACTTAACAGAACTTGACCTTGTTTGACCTTGCCCGACCTTGATTGACCTTGCATGACCTTCCTTGACCTCACAGTAAAGACTCATAGTGTCATATAAACAGTTTCACATAACATCTTAACACATGCAGAAAGTAGCATACGTAAGCATACATATGACGTTAGGGAAATGCCACTGACCTGCCATCAGGAAGATATCCAATGATAGCCGTTCCAACGAGAAGCATGCCGACAGCAAATAATGCAATTGCTAACCTAGACGTACACAAAACACAGAAAGAGACTATGTCTGTTGTCAATATGAATTAAAGGTATCCAAGTCAAAAAAGGCACAAGATATAAAACTACAAAATTATATTTTGTAGTATACTCCCAATATATTTAAATCTCCAATACTTTCTTACAAGTTCTGATCATCCAGGACTTCTGCAGGGAATTTTTACAATTCCAGTACACAGTGAAAAAAAAACCTGAAAAAGTCACATTTACTCAAAAATGTTTGAGTTCAGCAGATATGGCAGGACGACGAAATTTCACCGCAGACCCATGTTCATCTTGTCAGATACTCTTAAGTACACAAAGTTCTGATTACAATTCTGAACCGTTCATAATTAGAACGAAAATACAAGCAAGACTGAGAGCACTAACCTAAAAGGGAAGAGTATTACGAGTCTAAGTATACAGCCGAGGCCCCATAGAAACGAGAGTCGCCAGCTGTTCGACAGACAAAATAACACAGATAATTACCTATATGTCAACAAAACTAGAGCTTCATGTAATACCTGGAACACGCTATACATTATAGTTCATTGTGCACTTCACAACTGACATAAATCACAGCATGAAGAGATGAAGTGTTGATGGGTAGATGACCTCTTGACAATCATCTTGACAACTTATTAAACATGACGATTAGACTGCCTACTAAGCCTACACTTGAACTTCTTAATTACCACGATAGGACTACAGTATTATCTGATATGATAAAATCAACCGATAGACATGTCAATAGTAAATAATAAATCAATAGAATAAACACTGAGTGCTTTCAGAATCCGGGTCAAATTTTAAGTGCAGTGGAAGAGTAGCATGCAAAATCTGTACATAGTAAACTATTTGACGTCATGCAGGATAGAAGGTTCCGGGCGTTGATCTCCCACCATATTCTTCAGCCTGAGAGAGTTTACCTAACCGGGGCCAGTGTGCTAGGTAAACACACCAGTTTATTACCTAATCTTTAACTGCTAGTACCAACTTATATTGCTTGGAAACTGAGGCAAAAGCGCAAATTCGTCCGACAATCATAGCCTGGTATAGGAAAAATGCAGACCGTAGGCCTAGTGCATAATAAAAAGATCCTCTGTTTATCTATTGTACTGGCAGGACAAACAAAAGCTTTCATACAAGGAAAGTGACACAACATCAGCTTTTACCGCTGAGGCCTCAATAACTATCAGAATACATGCCATGTTTCTGACCCTCAATCAATGCTAGTTTCTACAAAATACAGTTCACTAATCTGACCTCAATCCATGCTAACTCTTAAAGGTCACCGACTTGACCACAATTAGTGCCAGCTCCTAAAGGTTACTGACCTGACCCAAATAAATGCCAGTTCATAATGGTCAGTCACCTAACATAAATAAATGATGGCTCATAACGGTCAGTGTCCTACCCCAATCATGACCTGCTAATATATGAACCAGTGATGTAGTCAAGGCATTCTTCTCAAGGCCAAGGCATTCATTTTCAAGGCCAAGGCAAGGCAAGGCAAGGCATTTGGAAAATTGATCAAGCCAAGGCAGTAAAGTGAGCAAGTCAA
>JAQFYQ010000334.1:0-18274 GCA_034694885.1 Buchholzia appendiculata | reverse complement strand
TATCAGTTATTTTTCTGAAATCCGAAGCATCACTTATTTTTTCCTCGGAACTCACAAAACGGCACGATAAAATAATCATAAAAAACATTTCTGAAACTTTAGAGGAAATTTAGTTAGTCTTCAATGCTGGGACGTAGCTAGGATTTTATTTGAGGGGTGTGACTTGCAAAAAAGTTTGTGACGTATTTATGAAAATATTTGGGGGTTGAGTTCCCCCAAAAATTACTACCTTTCACAATTTGTCTCACAAAACAATAATGTTAAGAACTTTTTTAATTTCTGGGGGGGGGAGTTGTTAACCAGTAAACTCCCTAAAAACACAGCCCTGCTTCAATGCGATGGAACTAAAATTATTGTTAATTGTTGTTTGTTTTTGATGAGAATATTTACTTAAGATAGGCAAATTCGTTACATGTTGAATACAGAAAGCAAAATCAGTTTTATGGGAAGCCATAACTGTGAACTTGTCTGAATCAATATTTCTTCATCAAATTCCGCAGTGGCATTGTGTTTCTCTATATTTCATTTATTATTATTGGTTTGCTTAACCAACACACAAATTCGAATGCAAAATATTATATAAAAAATATTTAGCATCCACAAAGATGCTTGCAGTTTTCAAAGGGGTCATTCTTGGTCCAGCCTGCACAGTGTACAGTGTATGTATGCTCTATGAAAGACCGTATTGATTCAAGTAAATCCACGAGTGTATATAATATGTTGTTAATAAACTAGATCCGGTTCGGAAATTGAAAAATCTTCCTGAATGCAGTTTGATGCTGTCAGCCAGTGATGCACTGGCTCTCACAAACATTGTTTGAAGATGAGTTTCAACTTAGACTATCAAGACAATTTCTTCATCGCAATAAATGTAAGGAAAAATGTCTCTGAGAGAGAAAACTCGTAATGCGGAAATTAGTTGCCGAGTTGCTTTGTGTGAGCTTGGAGCCATACTAGATAATCAGAGCAATATATCGCAGAACAGTGGTTACTGTGTTCTCCATAGTCTGCAGGGAATCAGTCGATATAGAGCTTTGCACAGCTTCAGTATTTCACAGCTTTGTCTCTAGAGTTATCGAATATGGCGTCCCCCATTGCGTAACGGCTTTTGCTTGCAGCTGATCGTTTAAGGTCGTCACGAATCACTGGAGACAAGTAAACGCCCGGCATGAAACCCAGGCGAAGCACAGAGGAGTACTGTATCACAAAATTATCTTTGCAGCCTCCTGGAAGCCCGTTGTCATCAGTTATACGTGCAGTTATGCAAAACAGGCTCTTGCGTAATATTGCGCAATAGTTGCGTAATATTGCGCAATAGTACGCCATCGTCGAGTTAAATTTGACGATGACGTTTCAGTGCAAAATGTCTATACAAGCGTACATATCCAGATACATTTGTGACTGCATAAATACATAATTTTAGTTCATAAATGCCTATGTTAATTAATATACACGTGATTACATGTTGACCCACACGCATACCTGTTATGCATGCGTAATATAAATACATATACATGCGTAATAACTTGAATGCAAAATATATTGGCCTACCTGTATTATGGCTGAATGAAAGACATTTATGAATATCTGACATGTAAATACGCAACTAGCAAGAACATACACTAACGATCGCAGAATCGAGCAATACCAAATAATTGTTTGGTGTAGTGTACATTAATACACATAGGCTATAGGCCCTAATTATGCAGTAATCACAAATAGGCTACTCATGTATAACATAATAACACCACATACAATGTTGCATGTATAATGTATATGTTCCTATAGATAATAACTTGCATACCCACTAAATGCATATACAATAGTTATTCGTATGTAAATAAAGTCATTATAGACTTCTGTATAGGCCCTATTCTTAACTAGATTGTGTATCTTTTACTAACATCCAATCTAACATCCAATCCTCCTCAAAGTTGTGTCGTTAACTATCGCTCAGTTATGTTTGAAGGGTGATCACGAGAAGACCTTATTTTGACTACAATTGTATCAAAAAACGAAACATCATCTTCAGGATGTTAGTTTCTGACAATTGAAATCTATGTTATTACGGATGGTAACAAAAACTTCTGTACCCTTCTAATTTCTGGCTCCGCACATATATACCTCTCCCCAGCCTCACAAATTCAGGGCCATTCTATCTGAATTGGGGGAGAGAATTGGAAAAGGTACCCTAACATGAGTCGCATCTGCCGCCCCCGTACCATCCCAGCACTCGGCCTAAATAACCCGGCTTCGCCCGACTTCCCCTAATTCTCCCCAGCTCCCCGCCCTCCCGTTACACAAGGTATATCGTTTATAAAAAAAACAGCACGCCAATGGGGGGGGGGGATTTACAACAAATGTTCAACAACCTTTCATAACAAAAACTACTTTGGAGAGGGGGGTTAACTTGACATTAAGATTTCTTTTAATTCTATCCTTTAAAACAAGAGAACGGCCCGAATCATCGCAAATTTTAAGAAACACTTCCGTTGGATGGGGGGGGGGGGTTGAACAGGCTATCCCCCCTAATAACGACACTGGTATGTACTACGTCGGGGTATAGCCTACTATCCTTACAAATATAATAATATTAATGTTAGGGCCTATATTAGTCATATTGAGGTGTTTGAATCCATTGGTTGCAGCTAATAATTGTATATTTTACTGCTATTGTATTTGTCTGGAACATTCTTGGTGTCCAACTCAAATGTTGGATTCCAGCACAAATCCAACATAAATACGCACGCACACGCACGCACACGAATACGCATAACCGACACACCTACACACGCGCAACACACATACACACACGCGAGCGCACACATGTCATGTGTCATGAGGCCCGTAGCTAAGATTTCATCATTCCTGTTCCAAATGTTCAACGAGCTTGTTCAACAAAATTATTATTGCCGAGGTGTAGAAGTCCAAATATTTTAACGATTTATAATAAATTTTAAACAAATTTAGTCCAAATCATCCAACAGTTAACAAATTATTCTTTTCGAGAGTTTGAACCCGTGCACTGACTATCACTCTGAAACAGTGTTTGCATTTTACTTTTGTGATCTTGTATGATTTGCCTACTTTTCTGTCGGCCCGACTACTGCTCACATCTGTCAGCCCGACTACTGCTCACATTTGTCGGCCCGACTACTGCTCACATCTGTCAGCCCGACTACTGCTCACATTTGTCGGCCCGACTGCTGCTCACATTTGTCGGCCCGACTGCTGCTCACATTTGTCGGCCCGACTGCTGCTCACATTTGTCGGCCCGACTACTGCTCACATTTGTCGGCCCGACTACTGCTCACATCTGTCGGCCCGACTACTGCTCACATCTGTCGGCCCGACTACTGGATTGCTGTATTCAATGCGTCGGCCCAACTACGATTCACAGCCGTCGGCACGACTACTGCTAATCCGTCGGCCCGACTACAACTCACAGCAGTCGGCCGACTTACGCGATCTCGGAGTTGGGCCAACGACGGTTCTGTGGTGTAATCGTCGCGCCGACCGTAGCCGTCCATGACGCCGTTGGGCCTCCGGCGGACCGACTACTTATTGTTTACTGGGTAGGCCTATAGACAGCTATAAGTTTGTGCTTAATTGATACATCATCTAGACATTCGCAATTAGTATGTTGCAAACTTAGATGGCCATTTGCTCCCCTTTTTACTCTGACATAGCCAACATTGTACAACGCCTTAAAATGTGTGGGGGAGGGCAGTTTGTCAGAGCATTAAAACCATCATGTTTATCTATGAAGAAATGATCGGAGAAGTTGCGAGCCAAGCGTTCGCAACATTAACTGCATTGATTGCATTGATTGCAACATTGATAGCAACATTGACAACTTTACCTGCACTCGACAGATGGCGTAGTTGTTATTGTATGTACACTCGACAGATGGCGTAGCGGTCATATTATTAAATACAAGAGTGATGGCGTGGCTCTTATTCTAATTCTGTAAACATATTAATATCGTTTAGGTAAATTATGTTTTCGACATTTAATTTGTCCCTGAGACATAGACCAAAGAAATACAAAAGCGAATAACGAGAAAAAGGCAGCATCCACAGTTCCACTGCAGAAATAGCATTATTCGCTAATCATCAAGAAAACTTCAGATATTTGTAAACAGTGGAGAACAATTGACTCTATAGCCTAGTGACATTGTTTCCTCCTGGAGGGAGATGACGATGAAAAGCCTATAGGTCTATAGGCTATAAGTGTCTTAAAATTTCGTGAGTGCAGTTGTGAACCAGCCCTACTGTATGGAAGCCTGACTACTGTAACAGATATTTTGAAGGATTCAAACCAGTAAATTATTGCCATATTACGATCGTCAATGGTAAATACTTGTATTTGCTCAGTTCGAAGTGGGAGTTTAGCTATGATGGAAAAATTTATTCCTATTCCTTCATAAGAAAAGTTGTATATTTTGTGTTGTGACTTGTTGAATGATTGAATGTTAAATACACGCTCAATGGTGGTTTGTTGTATGTTATGTTGATGGTCCTGCGTCTATAATATACGGTCTATTAATTACTACAGACTGGGATGACCATGTATTACAATCAGTGGGCCTATTATAATCATGAGTGATGAAGTATTTTACCTCGATGCCTTGCCTTAAGCCTGCCTAAATTGAGGCACTTTACTCCATTGCCCTGCCTTGCATTGGCTAAGCTTTAGAATGCCGTGCCTTGAACCTTGACCGTGGACAAAATCCCTTACCTAGTCATTGGCCTTAAAAATGCCTTGCCTTGCTTGGCCTTAGAAAAACTGCATTGCCATGGCCTTGAAATAATGTCCTGCCTTGACCTCAGCAAGCTCAAAAATATCTTGTCTTGCCTAGACCTGAGCTAGGTAAAAATTCTTTTTCTTGACAAAGCTTTTCCAAAGATGTCTTGATCTTGTTTTTGCCTTGATAAATGCGTCTCAGCTCCATCACTGCCTATTATACACTGCATGGAAGTCACGACGATTATAGGCCTAACCGCTACCATAATATTTATACCCAGAATTATATTCCATGGACGTGTGATTGGGAACTTAAATTCTTTCATGTTTCACTCCATTACAAATATTACTGTTTAAATCACTTTATGAACACTGTCATTAATCAAGTTGTGAAGTTATGCACAAAGTAGCCTACGTTGGCTTTTTCTGTAATAACCTGAGAAATCTAATTGCCTGTGCTGTACCACAATACAGAAGTATATTAGCTACATGCACAAATCACATGCATGATTTGTAAACAACATTCTTGGTTACATTGACTGATGCGAGATTGCATAGGCTTGGGCCCAGGCCTACTTGTACATCGTCCAAAAAACTTGTGGCGATCAGTCGATCGATCAACAGCGGCAACATCGACTGCAATACATACATTATCACATTAGAGGGATATCGACTGGGGGGGGGGGGGGGGTAGATAGAAATACACCTCTCCCATCTGGACTAGGTGTATATTGTAAACACAGTTGTAAAATGGTCTCCAAGTTAGACGTGTAGACAAATAATTATTTTAGTACTATTCAAGGCTGGATTATAGACTTCAATGTTTTACACATGGTGGCAATGATAGCATTAAAAGCGTTTCATGCAATATGGAAGAATGCAGCTATACTTGCCTGCAATCGGCTGCAGTCACCCAATGCAGGGCGACTGGAGTCAGACAAAAAATGCTTTAACTTTCAACTGTTGATTATATTAGTCTTGTTCTTGTAAAAAAAAGTGTTCTCCTCCCCCCCCAGGTCCCCCACAATCCTCCACTCACACAAATCAAGTCTACCTTTCTGCTCTAACTCGGTACACGTAGGCCTACACTGGTCCGATCATTGCTGATTAATTATTGCAAGTGTTATCGACGAAGCAGTGTGGTGAGCTCCAGTCAGTCGGTAGTATACGAGTCGCAGGGGCGCAGGAGCTTGACGAACCCCAACAATTCATGACAAGCTCGATCCACCAACATGAAACTTGTCTAGCAGTCAGGGCGAAATGTTCGTGCTGGCTCAGAACAAAATGTTGACGAGCTTCGCGCGGAGGGAATAACGACCGTCCAAAATGGGAAAATCATTTATATGGGAGACAAGGGTGTAGGTTCTTGGAGCGGGGTTTAGCTTTTTAAACCCTCAAACCCATTGGTGATCACCCCTTGAATCCGACAATATGACGGTGTGCTACTTGTCGACTGAACTGTTCAGAACGGAGAACTACACGACATTGGTGTAACGATGTGATTGCCAAAACGACGTAACGACGATACAGCGTCGCGTTGCTACCGTTGTTGTGATCTGCAGTTGTGTTTCAGCGCAGATGCATAATAAGTAAGTTGATTATAATTATTGGCGGTGTGTCGTACTCATACTGATTAGGCTCATGAGCCATTGCAGACGTGTCGCCGATGTTGTTGTATAGGCTTTAAGCAAGAGTAACTTCTATAGTATCTCAAGTATGTACTGCTCTGGCATCTCCATTCTCAATGCATCTGAAATTTTGAATTGTATCTTTGCATTGACTGTGTATACAATCTGAGCTGTATCTGGATCCAGACTTCTTGCATGATATAAGAGCTTTGGGAATTAATAATCCTCTAATGTTAAGTAATCATGTTAAGTAATCAAGTTAAGTAACTAATAATATAAATAAAGTAACTAAGTAATTAATAAAATTTTATTATCCAGATTGGGAAAATTTCTCTTGAGCAATGGAGGATCTCCTACTTGGGTTAGGAGGAACTCGCATGAAATGCAACTGCTTAAAGCTGTGACTGAAACGGGAGGCAGGTAGGTTTCAGTCGACAATATAAAGGGAGGCCATGAGAATTTTACCGCTCCCCTGGATCCACCAGCTATCTGGATCAGTGTATTCAAGTATTCATGTAGGGGTAGATTTATGGCGACCGGAACGACGTTTCGATTGAATTGTTGACGTCACGCCAGCCAGAAGTTAATACGAGTTTTTTTTACAAAACACATTACGTAGGCTACTTTTACAGCGTGACGATGATTGCTCAGTGAACGGTGTTCATGCTTTTAAGTGGGTGCTATTTGTGTAGTCACAGGTAATAAAGAAATAATCAACCATATACTATTTAATGCTCGATTAAGCATCTGAACTGTTTCAATTGCAACTAATTTTCTAATAATATTCAAGAATATATTAGTTTTATATTTGTATTGTAGGATCTCTGCTGCTGGGTTCCACTAGTATGGATCGTCCAAGAGGAACTTTATCTGACGCGGCTCTTGGTAGGCATGCTAATCCAGTTGTCAAGGCGACGGAGTAGCCGATTGTTGTCATGGGATGATTGTATCAGGGGCTTGCACAAAAGTCCGAGCTTTCTTGAAAATGAACATATAAAAATTTGAAATTGACCTTTTGCCTCCCTTAAAGAACTTTTTTGGGAAAACTTCCTTTCCACAAGGTATAATATGTATGTTGACCAGCACCCTTAACTATGCTAAAATCAAATTCCGCCCACGGTTGTTGTAGAGGGGGGAGTACTTGAAACATCTGAGTTTCTCAGCTTGGTGTCTTTCCAAAATATAATCAGAACCGAAGTGGAAGCTCTTTACTTAGTTACTATTTCTCATTTTCGTGTATTCGTTATTATTATATTATAGAGAGCTTTATTTCATACAACGCTTGGCAAATCAAGGTTACTATGTTAATTCATTAAATTTATTTAAATGTTGTAGTATTTAAAGTAAACTTTGCATAATATTACGACGATAAATTATGTATTGTATGATATTGCAGAATGCACTTTAAGCCATTTTCTATCTACAATGAGTATATGCCGTACGGATCAAGCCTAAAATTCACTCATATTTATTTGGTCCGTGCATCTTTTACTATTTTAGCTATGAAACCCCTCCATCTCATTCAGCCCTAATCCATGCTATATTGCTTAGAGTTAAAGGCTTGAACTGAATTACCATGAACCTTTCGATGCAGCCAAACCAGAACAATAATAACTGGTAGCTTTGCAACTGTAAAGTTTGATGAAGATTTCTTCTACTGAGTTCTCGTATACAGGTTCAATCATAGCGGCAGCGGCTGTTGGATTGGCTCTCATTATCTTCGCAATCGTCCTTACGACCTACTGCATCTTACGGGCAAGGTAATAATATAGGCGGCGCGTATCAGGATTTGTTGTCACAAATTTAATTTTTGTTCCCCTCCCCCGCCCCTCCCGACCGTCGAACTTTTCGGGTACGCCGCTACTATGAATGGCATTACAATCTTAGTTAGAGCAGCTAAAGCAGGTCATAAATAGCATTTCAATATGAGAGCCATGATAAATTTATTTATTTATTTATATATTCTATCAAACTTGACGCATGTACATTACGATAAATCATACAAATAAATTTAAATTCCAAATTTAGGAAATACCAGGCAATGCCCTTATGGTACACCTTCTCACATTTGCGACGCGTGCGACAATAAAATCAGCACAGTTTAAAAATCACAGCTATAAAAATCACAGCTATAAAATCATTACAATTAAAACGCAAATATAAAACGTTACATTTAAAACCATATAACAGCAAAAGCACATATTAATCACTGGAACCGTCAGTCCAATTTACTTTTAAACATTTTGTCAGATGACAAGAAGACACGTCTCGTTTGAAAGCACCAATGCTACATGAATAGAGAACCTCTGGCGGCAATGCATTTCAAGTTTACGAAACTCGTGTTCCAAAATAGTTTAGTCTCGCATGCCATCTACCCTACTGTGGGTTAGAGTTAGCTTGAAGTCATGACCTCTGGTTTGGAGACTTCTATCAGCTAAAACCAGGCCAAAGCCCTCCGGAGACCCAGCTATTAAGCCATTGATTATTTTGTAGCACAGTACAAGGTAATTTTGAAGTTAATTAAAATAGCATTCAATTATTAGCATCCCCTAGATAGAATTTTATTGTACGAGCCAGGTAATAAATAACATTATCTGTTAGGGCAGGCAATATATATATATATATATATATATATATATATATATATATATATATCAATGCATTCATAATCTCTGGTAATAAATTGCATAACATTTTTCGAGCGAGTTAATATATGATTAGCATTGTATTCTTAGCAGATAATACAAGTCGTTGTATTCTATCATTCAGGTAAATAACACTACACTTATATAGCTGGATAATCAATGATAGTTCTGTAGCGTTGCATACTTTGAGATCTAAATCGTGAATAGCCTTGCACTTTTAGAGGCAGTTAGAGTCATGTAATGCTTAACAATGACTTCTTTAAGTATAGGTAATGTCATTGTACTGCATAACACTAAATTCTTAGTGAGGTTATAAATAACATTACATTTGTAGAGTCAGATAATAAATAACATCTAATTTATTAGAGTCGAGCAATAGATAACATTTACTTTCTTAGTCAGGCAATAAAGCACATTTCATTTCTTAGTCGAGCAATAAATTACATTTAATTTTTTAGTCGGGCGATAAATAACATCAAATTCTTGGAGTCATGTGATGAATAGTATTGCATTCTTAGAACCAGGTAATGAATATCATTTCATTCTTAGTCATATAATAACTTTACATCGAACAATATTATCGTGCATCAACGTTAAGCAACTTACTGTCAACTCCCACTGCGTTTATATCGTTGATTTAATATTTGTACTTAAGTTTCGTCTATTTTCTGTGGGACCTATGCAGTCAATTAAATATTTTGTGGTGAAATTTAATTCATATAAATAACACTGCATTTCACTATTAGTCCATGAAAATTATAACAAAGCGTTATTAGACCTAGGTAAAAGCTACGTAATAGGCACCTCAGATTATCAGGTTAACATGTCGCAATGTTTAGTAGGCCTATTAATCGAACTGCAATGTATTAACATCGATATTGTAAAATATAAAGACGTAAATATAGTAAGAATGTAAATACGCTAGAAAAATTACATAATTAATTAATTATAATCGATTCAATAATAGACAAATAATTTAACTATTATTTAAAACTTAAAACAAGAATGATTAATTACATTCGACCCATATATTGTGTTCGCTTGTTGACGTTAGAAAAAGAACAAGAAGCAGAACAGCCGACGAGTCACGTGACGACGTCGTCGATGACACTTTCACATTCGCCCATCAGTACGACCAACCTGACAACGACGCAGACATCAAACCTGACAGACAAGCTGTCAGACAGACGGACAGAGAGACAGGCAACCAGAGGCACCAGGAGGTAACGACGCCGCATGGAAAAGATGGGAAGAGCAAAATAAAGGAAAAAGTCAAGTTACATAATAAGGCAAAGAAAGGGAAGAATAAACAAAACCACAGATACAACGACGCAGACAACGAGGTGGTCGTGAGAAGACAACAGGCAGCACGAAGAGGCAGACAAACGAAACAGCCGTCAAGTCTTAAACATCACCAAGGTGCGCCGTACTTGGCTTTTGAGGAAGAACTGAACACAGAGTTCTCAGAACAAAGTACGTTGAAAGTCCGAGTGAGTCCTGAGTATCCCAGGACAGCGCAGTTCCGCCAGTACTGCACGATAGATGGCAAGGTGCTGAATCATGGCGAGGAGGAGGGGGCGGGAGTTGTGGGTCACGTGATGGAAGGAAATTCAGACAAAGAGATCATCCTTCATACGAGCAGCTGTCACCACCAAATGGAGAGCATAGCCCTTCGTGACCTTGGCACCAATGGCCTTGATACAAGGTCAAGTCACGATGATGTAGTCGTTCATGAAGAGATCCTTCTGACAGAGTTTGATGCTATTGTTCCGCAAAACCGCGAGACAAAGCCACAAGTATTGCCGAAGCCAGCCGTTGCACTGGTCAATGCAGCCAAGTATCAGATAGGTGAAGATAAACGAAGACAACAACAGCAACAACTGCAACAACCGCAGCAGCAGCAACACCAACTCCAGCAACAACAACAGCTGCAACCTCAACAGCTGCAGCTACAGCAACAGCATCATCCACAGAATCTGGAGCAACAACAGCAACAGCTGCGACATCAGCAGCTGCAGCAACAACAGCAGCAGCAGCAACAGCAACAACAGCAACAGCAACAGCAACAGCAGCAAACACAACGCCACGAAATTAAACATGTGATGTCAGGCATCGATGAGAAATCTGAGGTAGAGAATCGTCCAATCAGAGACCGCCGTCCGTTTCCGATCTACTCCCGCGTCGTGAAAGAACCAGTAATAAGCGCGAGACCACTCGTTGATCTGACGTCTTACAGGAGGTTTAGTTTCTCTGATGACTACTGCAATGACGTCATCGACGAAGCGTTCAGTTCAGTCATTCAGTCAGTGGATACTGATGATGGTGCTTCTGCTAGAAGCATGGATGGTTGGGAAGCGTTTGGTGGAATAGAAAAAACCGAGGTGGACTACCAAGCGAATGTTCCTGGTGGAAATGGAGAAGATGGAATGTTTGTAGTTGATGATTGTAAGAGCCCGGATGATGTGCGTGAGTCTGAAGACAGTACTACTGTTGTTAGCGAGGTTCGTGATATGGAGAGAGTTGGAACGAGTTCTGAAAGCAAGGCCGGTGGATACCATTATCCTAATGTTGATGATTTTGGAAGGTTGTACTGTGATGTGTAATTATCATCTTTTTTACATATTTTATAAAGCAATTTATTTAATTATATTGATTATGTTGCTTTCAATTGTAATTGTACGATTTAGTTATTGACGGCAATGACATAATGTACGATTATAGCGCAATATAGTTATGCTTAGTATAAGCGTCACCGAAGATATTTTCAACACTGAAAACGTTCATGCAATGCGCATTGCAAGAAACAAAATTATTGTAAAAAATGTGGGAAATTATAAGTAAATTATACTTGCAATTCACACTTGCTGCAAAACAAAATAGAAAGAAGTTAGAACCTGCGAGGAACTACACATGCAATTAATTGTAAGGGGCGTCTTGATTAATAAGTCATCAGCTATTTTTTGAACCGATCTTGTATGATTGTTGTTTTCTATCTAGACAAAGTGTGTTTTATATTGTTTACAATTTCACTAACTTGTTTTGTTTTGCTTGTAGTTTGATTTTAATTATTTACATTATTCTTCTCTTGTGTGTGTGTCGACGAAAGGTGGCATCTTATCGTCTTCCGTGAGATGAGAAGGTCACAAATTGTGAGGCACATATTTGCAAAAAAGCTTGTGATCAAATATTTTTGTTGTTATTTACACCGGTATAAAGCCAGAATTTTACAATTTTACGTGGTCATTGTAAACCTGTTACAAACAAAACATTACAAACTCTGCAATCAAAGTTGACAGTGGCATCAGATCTTACGCACACAAGAAGCTTTTCTAGTCATATAGACTTATTATTCGCACTCATTTTTTAACGTGTAATAAAAACTCATGAACGGTGAAACAAAATAACGATCATTGAAGGTCGAGGTCACACGATATATGTCAGAGAATCAAGGTGAAGGCCAGAGAATCAACGTAATGGTCAAGTTCGGGCGGTCAATGTTGGGGATCACAGTCGAAGTTAGCTGATCAATGTCAGAGAATCGAGGTCAAGATCAATGGATCGTGATCAAGATCAACAGATCGAGGTCAAGATCAATAGATCGAGATCAAGATCAATAGATCAAGTCAAGATTAAGGAATTGAGGTCAAGATCTGATAGTAAAGATCAATCAATAGATCGAGGTCAAGATCAATGGATCGAGGTTAAGACTAATGAATTGAGGTCAAGATTAATGGATTGAGGTCAAGATCTGATCGTAAAGGTCAAGATCAATAGATCGAGGTCCGGATCAATGGATTGAGGTCAAGATCTTATTGTAAAGGTCAAGATCTATGGATCGAGGTCAAGATTAATAGATCGATGTCAGGATCAATGGATCGAGGTCAAGATTAATGGATAGAGGTCAGGATCTGATCGTCAAGGTCAAGATCAATGGATCGAGGTCAAGTTCAATAGTTCGAGGTCAAGATTAATAGATCGAGGTCATGATCAATGGATTGATGTCAAGATCAACGGATTGAGGTCAAACTTTGAAGGTCAAGGCCTTGAGGTTCAAAGAAAAGATCTGAGGATCAATGTCAAGGTCAGTTGCTAAGGCCAGGGTCATATAAATATAAGTATGGTGAAGGTGAGAAGATCGTGATCAAGCTCAGAACAATGACACTGTGTACGTGGAGAGTGATGTTTAAAAACTGAAAGATCAACTATGCAGAAAGCGCCATGAGAACACCAGCAATGAGATACGAGAGAAAAAATGACAGCATGTATCTGGATTCTGGAACAGGTGACGATATTATAACCAAAATAGAAATGTGAAAGCAGCAAAAGCGGAAATGGTAAATGAATTTCTTTGTAGACTGATATATTTAGCAGAAATTTACTTACAGCTATTATAAACATAGAACATTATGTTTGATATGAATCGAATTAAAACAATATGTCTAGCGAGATTTTTGTATAGAAATAAGATTGCATATCAGCTTGTCATCCTAAATGTGGTGAGCCAGGACGAAAAATAGCTGACAAATTTCACGAAATATTGCACGAAAAATTTAAGCTCTTTCGTCGTTTCTCGCATGATTTTTCGTGAAAAGCCATTTCGTGCAATATTTCGTGAAATATTTCGGCTATTTTTCGTCGTGGCTCATCACTATGATAGTATTTCTCTCATCCTGGTAATGCGTCGCCACCTAGCGAGTTAATCTGGATAATCAGTTGTCATTGTCTCAGGAAGCTCTCAGCTTTTAGGCAGGTACCTGACACACAACTTTTTCAAGCCACTTATTTTCTTCATTCCATAAGCCATAAAGCGGCGATTCCATAAGCGTCGCCATAATTTTCATTTGGGAGGCTTGACGAACGGGCGCGGCGAACATTTCCTCTTCTTCCCTAACTACGCGAACAATCAAATGTGTTCACCACTTCATTACTGTGTTTCTAAAAGACTTCTCCTCCGTAGAGTTTAACGCTTGTTCATTGACTTTTTATCCATCCATTTCACCCATTTGTGTTTTTTCTTAATTACTGTCTCATAAACATATGTGAAAATCTTACTGACATATAAATCTAAAAATACATTCATAAATAATTTCTTACGTTTACAAAAATCATTTCACATTATGTTATTTTTCGCGAGTATATTTGTAACACAATTCTAAGTAGTCAGTTGTATTATTCTAGTTGCAAAAATTTACTTCTATCACACGAAACGTGCGCTATAATTCACTGTTGACAATGTCATTTCAAAGCTTCGTGGAATCTCTTTTAGATTTATTTATTCACATCATTCTTAACCTATCTCAAAGATTCAAGACCAAGTGGTTTGAACTGGTGAGCACTTTCCCGTTTCATGCAATAAATATTGCTATTTTTATAGAATTCATAAGTGTTGCTAATGCTAGTTGTTAACAGCAACTTAAAGAACGTTTCAATCAACGATTGCAACGTAGTTTGCCTGCTATCAACCAATACAAATTATATTGGTTCTACGTTATCGGTGCTATCACGAAGTTTTAACGCAGTGAGAATGACTACCTGACTCCTAGAGACTAGATCTACCTGTTGCTCGCCTATGATTCGATGCAACAGGCTGTAGCAAATGCTGCTGAGGCTGCAGTGCGCAGGATGACCGGTGAAAAACACCGGAACGAAGACAACCTGCTATCAAGTCTTCTATATATAAACACACGTACGGTTGTTATCAGCAGTTGTTGCTCACGTCTCGGCTGACATCATACAACAGCTGCTGCTCTTCTCTCTGTTCGGAGAAATGCAACCTGTAAGTTCGTAAATAACAGCCGCATTCGTTTGTATATGATATACTGAGTGTCCAGGGTATCCGCGACGAGATATAGAGTTTATTTACTGGAAATACGAGAGAACTCGGTGAAAACAAATCTGACCTATAATGGATTATTATAATGGACAAGTTGGTAGTGTATGCCAATTTAAAGTTTAATAGCGTTAAAAGCTATAGCATAAGAATGTCCTTAGTGCACTCTTTTCTCCCATTCTGACGCTTTATGGCTACTACGTGCCTATCGAGGCTACTACTTGCTATTCGAAATTACTAATTGCCAACCGAAGCTACTAATTACTAATAGAAGTTACTAATTGCTAATCGAAGTTACTAATTGCTAATTGAAGCTAATAATTGCAAATTGAATCAAAACTCATTGTAGATCGAAGCCGTTAATTGTTTAACGAAAGTTAACGAATCTCGTTTAACTGATCATCCGGAAACTATTCAGTAATCTTCTACATTGTCGATGCTGTGGCTTGCTACGTTTGAAAAGTCTAAAGTGACATGATTAAAAATAAGCGGAAAAGTTCTGCTGGCCAACAATTCTGCTGATACAATTGTCGTCTCGATATACGTACAGGAAATGACGAGTTCTAACCGGAAGTTGTTGCTGACTGCTTACGTCACTGTAGTTACAATCATTGCAGCGAAAGCAAACGATGACGTGTCGATACATACAGGTAAGCAGATATGTGTACATATCCTAATACTACGCATGCAGGTAAGAGATATGCCTATATATGCTAATACTATACATGCATTTTAATATAATATGTGTAGACATATGTCATATGCTGATCCATGGATAAGTGCCCATAGACGTTTCTATGAGTACCTATAGATTTCATTTCGAAGGATGTTTTGCCGTCCAAAAATGTAAACAACTTTAACAAATTTCATCGACCTTTTCAACTTTCATTGGGGGAGGGGTACCGATGATTTTTTGGGCTAGCGGGGGGGGGCAGTGTGACAGCGATCAAGCGTGTACCATTTTAAGAAACATTTTTATTTAGGGTTGAAACCGGGAACTCCCGTATACGCTCCACCATCCTTTGCAAGGCTCTTTCAGTTTGAATATAAAGGTAGATACTTCAAAATGAAGACACTATGTTTGAACATGGAAATTAATTGACTGAAGATACACGTAACGTATCTGAATATATATATGGAAATGGTCGCAGTTTCCACGTAGAAACAACATCAATCGTGACACATTTTCAAATCATGCATTTCCTGCCTTTTCAAATTCTTCGTTTTTTTCTAATCTCTTCAAGAAGTAGTCTATATTTTCAGATCCTGTAACCTGCCACGAATTTTGACGTTCTGCCTTTCTAGCGTTTCCAGTTTTGAGTACAAAGTGGGAATATAATATGCCAAGCATGGGGACCAAAGGGTTGGCATTTCTAGCATGTATAGCAAAATATGAATGATGAACGCAGGAGTGAGCCACTCCATATTTCCAAATGTGCATCCATATGTCCATATCGTAATATACAGTAATAGGTAGATAAAGTTATTGGGGTTTGATCATATTGAAATATATTTGGCTAAGTGGAGTAGTCGACAAAAGATTGACCAAATCTCCGCTGTAATGATGTTCTACCCTCTGCGAATTTGAGGCCAAAACTTTTCGTTTTGGGATAAATATCCGCAAAGTTAATCTAAACTTTGAGTGGCAACTAAAGCAAACTTCGTACAATGTTGCATTGAGTATAGAATTTGAAAAGCAGGACATAGTACAATCAACTGCGAATTATAATGTTTCGAAGAGAATGAGTTTAAATGCGGAAATGAAGGATGTGAGCGGGGAAATAAAGCTTGAAATGTGAGCGAGAAATAAAGTTTAAAATGTGAGCGGGAAATAAAACGAGACATGTGAGCGGGGAAATAAAGCTTGAAATGTGAGAGGGTAATAAAACTTGAAATGTGAGCGGGGAATAAACCTTGAAATGTGAGCGAGAAATAAAGCTTGAAATGTAAGCGGGGAATAAAGCTTGAAAAGTGAGCAGTTAAGCTTGAAATGCGAGCGGGGAATAAAGCTTTGAAATGTGAGCGGAAAATAAATCTTGACTGGGGATTATAAGATTGGTTTTAAACAACTCAATGACCAAACTCTGCTTGCGAATTTCAAGGATGTCATATCTTGCTATTGCAATTTTGTAACCTTGGTGCTTATTCAAACCTATGTTTATTTCATCATCATCATCTGCCGATTTCTGAAAGAAGGTTGGCTGCTGTGAGTTTCCATCCCGTTCTCGCTTCCTTTAAACTTTCTTTTATTTAATCTGAGGTTGGGAATTTTGTCCATTTTTGATATAATTCAGCCAAATCAGTCTTGGGCCTCTTTGGCCTTCTTTTTTCTGTTTATTACCAGACACTAACTTGTAAATTCAATAATAAGTGTGCCTTTGCTTCTGGATCCTCTCAGCACAATGTCATGCCCTGCTAATCCCAACGTTTGCTTCTTCTCTCGAAGTTCAATTTCCGATGTCATATTTCTAGAACATTCTTGTTGGTCTTTAAAACTTATCTTCTTCGTCTTTATGAAGCACCGTTGCTCAATGCATTTTATTTTACATGCTTTGCTTTATTCCATTTCCAACTATTGAATTCCTAATTCAGCATTAGATAACACATAACAGTTCAATATTTTCAGCTTGGCCTGGAAACTGATAATTCTTTGCATAATATCTTTATTCCACTAAAAGTCACTTTTTTGCCATATATCTTCTTGATATTTATTTTAAAGGCACATCTTGAGTTTTTGAGTCTTTCAACCTCCAAGAAATTAATATGTACTGAGTTACTTTTCAAATGTGACATTGTGTAAAGTAATCCGAAACGGTATGCTACCGGATTTGCTATAACCAATAACCAATAAGTAACAAAACTTTAGTAGTTTTCAGTGGCACCATAGGCTCCGGAGACTATAGATCAAACACGGCATTTGCAGTGCCACTTTTTAGTTGCATAGCATTTTGCCGTGCCACTTTTTAAGCCTAAATAATTATGTATATATATGATTTTTTTAATCATGAGAAATTTTGACGCGCCACTTTTTAATGCGTTCCGGTGTTACCGGCGCCCGGTGTCCGCCAATGGTTTTCACGTTCATCATCATTGCACACTATTTCCTCGTATTGCTAAGTTGATCCAGCATCTCCTGTAATCTTTTCCTCGAATCATCTACTGACTCATCTGCTTTTAGGTTGAATAGAAACTGTGATATTATTGGGTGATGTTTATTGACGGTATTTTAATTCTGCGTATTATTACTTGTTTCATTTACATTATAGTTGACTCTTTGTCTGTCTGTAAAACTCTGTATCTCTGATTCGGCATCTTCTCTCTCTCTCTCTCTCTCTCTCTCTCTCTCTCTCTCTCTCTCTTCCTCTCTCTTTCTATTTCTCTCTTTCTTTCTTTTTCTCTCTCTCTCTATCTCTCTCTTTTTCTTT
>JAQFYQ010000333.1:0-18282 GCA_034694885.1 Buchholzia appendiculata | reverse complement strand
TATGTATGTATGTATGTATGTATGTATGTATGTATGTATGTATGTATGTATGTGTGTAGCATTTCGTTTCACATGTGCCTTGTGTGCCAGGACTTCCGTCGCTGACATTCCGAGGCGCGATGCTCTTGTCTGCATTAATGATCGATTCAATAATTACTGTGCGTTTTAACAAATCAGGTGTTGTTGTGAAATGAATGTGCAATATTCAACGTTTGTGGCTGCTTATGTATTTATTGGTGAGTTACTGTTGCTACTCGTGTTTTGATTGGTCGGCTGTTGTTGTTATTTAGGCTGATGACGAGCTCAAACTTCTGCAGGTAGACGAGTCATCGATGAATCAAGGTTGGGGAGGTCTTACTCTTTAATCTCCATCATAATCAACATTTTACATCAGTTTTTCTGTCATTCTTACTAAATTTTCCAAAATGTAAGCTGATTCTCCCCCAACATTCCTCAGTCTGACCAAGCGTAAGATTCGCGTTTAGAACGGAACATTATGACTCTGATATATTCAAGAATATGTAGAGTCTCGGCCTTAATTAAGGATTTTATAGTCTCCCATCGATGATGCGTTCTTTAAGAAACACATGTCAATTTGTGTGGTAGAAATATATTGATTATGATTCTGAACAGTTAATCCAAAATGCAAACATTTTAACTTTGAATGTTAAGCTCGATATCGTGATAAGTTTTTGGTGCAGAATTTGAAGCGATACGGCTGTTCACTTGGCATTGGAGCAATCACTTGTTGTGCATGTAGAATCTGAATGAACAAATTTAAACTTTCGGTTATTGTCTTAGTATGACTTCTACAACTGACTACTGACTTTCATTGCTTTATTTCTCTTGCACTGTGTAACTTTTTTTGGATAGTTTTGTCTCTTGTCTCTGTCTGTCCATTTATATCTCTGTCTTTGTCTCTCTGTGCACTTGTTATAAATATATTTTAATACTGGTACTAAATGTTGATGTAACGGCTTGTAGGAAAAGCTGTTTAGATTGTATTCACTGTTAAGTTTCTTGTGCAATTTTTTACTTTGTCAGTCATTGTCTGCTGTATCTTACAAGATATCTGGTAAATAGATTTCACATAAAGTGAACATTTGCTGTAGTCATGGAGATGGGATTCAGTTCGTCGGAGGCTCGGCTTGGTTTGAGGGCTTGTGCAGGGAACATACAGCAAGCTGTCGGTCACATCATGATACAGCGTCAGGTGCAATATATTAGTACTACTACTCAATAGGATTGATTTATGATACAAAGTGGACAGCAAAATAAAGTGAATGATGTTATTTGATAATTAATCCATCGCATAGGCGAATTCATCATCATCATCACCCGTATGTGATGAACAGGGATGTTTTTGAACCATATTGTTTTATGTATATACTAAATTCTGGCTTTTTGCAAGGCTAGTTTTAGCATGATGGGAATTTGTAAGAAATTGAGATTTGTACCAGTATTATAATAGCATGTGTTCAGCCAGGGAGGGGAGACTTTGTCCCCATTGTAGTTTTATTAAAATTTAGTTGGAGTGTATTTCCTCGGTACTCGCGAGAAATTGTTGAATTTCAACCCATCTCCATTCCCCACTTGTCAGAATAAAGTTGGACCGCTTCTACTTCTGTGCCTGGGTATTTTGTGAAACTAGCTAATAAGAGACCATTTTTTCGATGTTGTTTGCAGAAACGACAGGAATTGAAGGATAAGGAAAAGGCGGAGAATAAAGACAAACGTGTTCAAAGGAAGCTTGGTAGAACAGCCGACGGTCAGCCGTAAGTTATCAAGTACCAAGTCTACCGTGTTCTTTGTGATCATGATGCTGTTTATATAACTCTAGACATTTTTAGCAGTTTTAACACTGTATTTTGGATTTTTTATAAATTTGTAGAACTTGTAATGTTGAGAAATTGTCTGTTGATTTAAAAAAAAATTAGTTATGTGTGTGCATCTATTATTATCATGTTTGTCTTATAGTTAGCATCACTGTATCATTTGTTTGTTTTGTAGTATGTTTACATCCTTGTAGATTCGTCAATACTGTAGTTTGAACATTTGTCAGGTCTGGGGGTTGGGGGGAGATCCATACAACAGTATTTCTCACTTGTTGAGCTCCACAAGAACAGTACTTTCATTAAAGTAAAGTTATTGGCGTCGTCCATGGAAGGTTGCCTGGGCGCTGATCTCCACACACAGCCCTCAGCCTGACGTAGTACAGGCACTGCAAGGTTCACCTAACCGGGGTCAGTGTTCTAGGTAAAGACGCCAATTTACTTTTCTAGCCTTTTACAGCTAATACCAACTTATACTGCTTGGTAACAGGGGCGACAGCGCGTGCGCAAATTTGCCCGATTTTGTTACCGATTACTCAGCCTGGCCGGGAATTGAACCCGTGACCTTTAGCACTCGAGTCGAGTGCTTAACTGACTGAGCCATCGGTCGCTCTTACGGTACTATTACACAGATTTATTTAATCTGACAAAGTCAACCTTCCAGGTTTTCTCATCGTAAACATTTTCTATAACCAAACTAAATTGTGCTCAACCGCAGCTTGAGCGAAGCCGGGCAGATCAACAAGTCGATCAAGCGCTCTAACAGCCTCACTGTTTGCCTTTAACAATTCAAACATGTAAGATTTCATGCCATTCAGTTTACATTCGATACTCATAATTAGCATGGAATATGTGGTTGAAACTTGGGCAAGTTGTTCACGTCCCATTGCCTCTACGGGAAGGACCTTTGGCCATCCACCCGTGCTCATCTGGCCTTGTCGGTCGGTGGTTAAGTCGTGCGTAGTAATACGTAAGACAAATAACCATCGCCAGGACCTCTCTTCGGACGGAGCACTATCATCATCATAAACTTGTATATAATTGTGATTATGAGTGCCATTCACTCGATAAACTATACATCAGTTATGTAGGATATAATTTTAGCAGCTTTTTGATTGAAATATTTACGTTTACGATGTGTGCTGTATGTTGGTTACAGGCTGAGAGTTTACAGAAGTTGATCGATGGCAACTTGGAGCTGTTGTCTAGATCTACACTGGATGCGGATCCATTCAGGAAATTTCAGCCCGCAGTTTCTTTGGTTTGAAGAATTTCTGTTTTGTATTTAGAGTATTTTGTTTTACTTTTTTCCCGTGTTTTTTTATGTAAGGTCGATTATGAGGCAGGATTGATGCGCGCATGCAGCGGTTTGTTCTTCTGGAACAAATGGCAATTTGGAATAGATGCTTTTTCTTAGCTGAACAATACACGCAGCCTCGGTAAGAATTAGTTTTGACTCTACTTACAGTTTATTCAGTTGACTATTTTCATCTCAACAAATGAATAGGTGCTCATGAAGCGAAAGCAACTTGATGTCAGAACCAAGTCATTCGTCTTGTTTACTGATTGTCTTCTGCATCTATGCAAATCACTTGATGAAGTGAGGGTTCTTTGCGACCTACTCTAAGAGTACTCATCGCACATCAGATTGTATAGTTTCAGATTGAGAGCTTTTATCTTGTCTGTGTACATTATTTCCCTCCTGTTTGAAATTAAATGATTATAATATTATGTAAGTAAATAACTTTTCTGACCATCTCAGTGTTGATACATAGTTGTTGAGAATATTTGTTATGATTTTTCATTAGACTTCAGCTTAATTTTCTTTAACTGCCATCTGGTGAAACTGGTTTGATATTATATAATACATTTTTCGTGCATTTGATTGAGATTCTGAATGTTTTGTGCTGTGTGTAGGTGCAGAGAGCTGGTAGTGTTGGCAAGCTGCCAAGTAGTTCACATACGTCCCGAGCGGAGGTTACATCTACACTACAGTATCATAGTACTCTGCTTGCTTTTAGAAGCTACAGGTAATCAACTTAATGTTCATGCAAGTGTGAACTCATCTCCATCTGTTATTTGTGCAAATGTAAACTCGTCTTTTACAGTCTAATCATGAAAGTGTAAACTCATCGTAACGGGTTAAACAAATACGAAGCGATTCATTGTATAGTTGTTGACGTCGTTTCTCCATGTGCTGTGCAGTGCGAGCATTGCAACTTGGCGTCAGAAAGTGCTTACAGCTGTAAAAACTTTTAAGTGCTTCCAGCTGTAGAAACTGTTTCAATACAAATCCAATGTGTCATGCTTATGCTCTGTAGAGTTTCATAGTTGTTGGCATTCTTGCAGAAAATAATATATTTAATAATTATGGTGATAATATGTTTCTTGCTGATACAAGTTTAATTATTGTATGTTTTGTCTTGCATGTTTTCAGGTTCAGTTCTTTTTTTAGAAATAAGGAAGGTTTCAATCTTCAGTCGGCATCATTCAGTCATCGGCTGAATCATCAGATTCCTCTCTGCACGTTTGATCTGATGGGTCGTTGTAGTGACGACAAATGTCAGCTGTAAGCTTTTGCTCTACTAACATTTGATCATTTAACTGCTGCGTGAAGTTTGGTTAATATGGCCGTTGTATGTATTGATTATTAAGATTTGGTAATGTGTTTCTGCTGATCTAATTTTAGTTTACTATGTGTGTATAGAATATTTAAAGCTAAAATACACTGTTGGTTATTTGATTTAGTATGTAGTAATTTTTTAATGTCGTTTTAGTGTGTTGTTGTTGTTGTTGTCATTGTTGTGTTGTAGTTGTTGTTGTATTTATTGATACTGTATGTTGTTGTTGTCGTTGTTGTCGTATTCTTTGATACTGTGTTGTTGTTATTGTTGTTTTTGCTGTTGTTGTATTCATTGCTACTGTGTTGTTGTTGTTGTTGAACATTGTTTATTCATTGATACTGTGTGTTGTAGGCAGCATAGATCTGATTATGTTCTAAGTCATCGTGATCTTCTCATTGACCTTGCTTCCTACTCTCCAACTTGTGCCGGTATATCTGAAGACATTCCTCCGTATAAGTACCAACAGTTCTTAGGTAGGCTGCTTTCACTTGTTTACTTCAGATTTTCTTGACATTTAAGGCGTTTAAATTAGAGATAATAAATTGTAAAGTATTTTGGGTTTGTTAATTCTATAGACAAGAGTACTTTTAACATTACGGTATTTTCACATTATTCGTGGATATACTTCCCACTTGCGCAATTTGTGTTGTTGTTCGTGCGTACAATGAGCTCGCTCGATGCAGCTTATCCGTGCTTCAGTAAGTTCATTCAGACTCCATTCATGCTCATTCCACTCTGATTGTTCATTTGCTTCAAGTTGCTCATGAGGTTACAGTAAGTTGACCATTAACATCACACTGTAAGTGTACAACGCCGTACATATTATTGCATCAGCCGCCTGTTTTGATTTGTCCAGCACATGAAGAGGGGAAACTCAATAACTTTTTGATCCCGAAATTATCTATTGAGCCAATTTATTGGTTCAATATGCAGTAATGAATGAATTGATTGTATTTTACATGTGCTGTGTGTTTCTAGGAGAATTTGTTGATAAGTTCCAGCAGATGAATAGTAAGATAACAGCAGCCGAGCAGTGCCTTGTCATGCTTGATCTAGTCAAACGCACTGCTCAACAAGGTGCGCTTCAATCTTTACCAGTTTAGTTTCTCTTTTCTTTTGAATTAGTTTTAATGGGTTATCAAAACTGTAAAGCTATATGTTAAAGGCTTCAGCTAATTTGATTAGGGCTGTATTAGTGATATCCTCGGCTAAACTGTAGCTTCAACTTTCTGAAGTTTAAATTGTTTGTGAGTTCATTTGTCTAACATTAACGATTAGCTTAATAATGTACTTATTCTTTGAATGATTCATGTGTGTTTTCGACGATGACTTGTCAAGTTGTGTGTATACAGCTAGCTTCGTAGATAAATCGTATTCAGTAGATTCAATGCTGGGTGATTCGATAGTCGAAATGTTTAGCAGTGTTTCGACAATTGTAGGTAGCAGCGTTTCAATGACAGTGTTTGATGCAAAGCAATGCTCATTCCACGTGTATAAATTATGTCTATATTTGATACATGTATTTGATTTGTTACTTTGAACACTCTCTCTCTCTGTCCTACTATTCTAATATATGGTGGAGACGAAAGTGTTAATCTATTTACTAGAAGAGCTTGTACATATGCTTTCAGTATTGGATATATTTTATTATTTATTGTAGGTGTGTTCCATTCTGTGTTTGTTGACCCACGGAAGTGGAGATTGCCTTGTAAGCAGAGCGGCACGACTGCTGGGCATACACTGGATGCGCGCTACAACAAGCAGGAAGTGTTGCACTTGTGTAAGTAGCAAATGAACGTAGTTACAAGCAAAGTATTGCCAGTAGAGAAGTAAATTTATCTACTGTCAGTAGGTTTATGTATCTGGTGAACTATTTACAGGCATTGTTAAACGACTCGTGTGGATTAGAGAAAGAATGTAAGAACTTTTTACTGACTGTAAGAGGCTTTCTATTTAAGATGGGTTGGAAAATCTAGTATGATTTCATCGTTGGTGACTAATAGCAGTAGGTACGATGGTATAGTATGTATGCTCAAAGTGTGTTGATATTGACCAATATATTGTTTGATATAGCGCCAAACTACCTTGTTTAATGTTTGCCTTGTTTTATGTGTACGCTGTTGAAAATATTTCACCAGTCTCGTTGATGACATCTGTCATGATCTGTTGTAGTAAGTTTATTTATTGTTGTTTGTCCTTCAAGTCCTCGAAGTCTTAGTGATATCACACAAAATCTGGGCAGAGATCCATTTTAGGGGAACAATGAAACAGTGCAACTTGGGGAGACCATCTAACTTGGATCCAGGTGACATGGTCCCATCACTATTTTGAAACTGTCATCATCATCGTTATTTATCGACCAGCTGGCGTTGATCAAAATTATCACTAAGGCTAATTAAAGTGGACTGGATGTTACTTTGATTAGTCTCTTCGTAACATATACATGATTTTAGATGATTTATATTTAACATTTTTATTGAACCAGTTTTATCGTCGGATACCCTTCCTGGCACCAGCAGTCTTGCTTCTTGTCTTTTTGAGTACTTGGAAGAATCTGATTGGTCTATTGTAATGAGAGATACCACTGTGCTATCGTCTTGCATCAATTTGTTGCACACAAATCATTGTACCCATGTCAACCAGCTTGTGTATTTGTAATTATCATAATTTTGTCTTTGTTTTTCACGTGTGATAGTTGCCTTCATGCAGTAAGTTTATTGTACGACTATACGGACGGCTGTTGTTGACTTGTAGCGAAGGAGTTGTGTTCAGATTCGCTGTTCAACGACGAGGAAATGTTATCTGAGACTGGAGACCTTCGATACTGGATGTCGACCGAGGATGAGCTGGAGCACCTGGAATCATTTGTGCTGGACAACGCAAGAGCAGTCGACGCCTGGATTAAGCTTGCTTATAAGAGGATGCAGAATGGACGAAGGTAGAGTTGTCTGCTACAATTCTTGTTATTTTTATGTATAATGCTAAAGAAAATTAGAAGCTTACAGATTCTTGTATAATAATCATTGAAAAATTATTAAAAGCTTATTGGTGTTAAAAAGCAGATTTTTTTCTCAATAGTATTGGAATAACGAGTGTGAATTTCACAATGTACTAATTTCCAAATTCCGCAATTTTGCATTGCAGCCTATTGGTACAATTAGGAGCCTATTGGTGAATTGATGGGATAGGTAATGGAACATATTGCAATTGTGATCTTTCCAGAGTGTCAGCTGTCCAAGTTGACTTGAGCTGATGATATCAGTTGTCCTAGATGACTTGAGCTGATGATATCAGTTGTCCTAGATGACTTGAGCTGATGATATCGGTTGTCCTAGATGACTTGAGCTGATGATATCAGTTGTCCTAGATGACTTGAGCTGATGATATCAGTTGCCCTAATTGACTTGAGCTGATGATATCAGTTCAGTTGCCCTAGGTGACTTGAGCTGATAGGATCAGCTGTTCTAGATAACCTATGCTGATGCGTTGTAAGATCTCTGAACTGGCTCATGCAAACAGTTTATAATTGTCCTGTTGTGTGTGTAGGAGAACGGGTGATCAGTGCATTGACTATGGACTGATGGTTCTGTGTAGGAGAACAGGTGAACAGTGCATTGACTATGGACTGATGGTTATGTGTGTGTAGGAGGACAGGTGATCAGTGCATTGACTATGGACTGATGGTTCTGTCGCGTGCTATAGAGCACAACAGAGATAGTTCTGAGTTGTGGCGGCACTACCTCAATCTGTACGCTAGAAGAGATGACACCGCTGGACTCGAGCAGCAGTACATGAACGCCCTCGAGTTAGCACCTTCATACGAACTCTTCTGGAAGGTTGGCGACTGCAGTCTTCTGTACAATTCTGTTGTTAATTATGGTTACAAATACTAAGCAGCTTTGTCCAAGTTGAAACATGAACAATTTGTAATTGATGATGATGACAGTTAGCAATTAGTTTTTAAAAGGTTACTTCACAATTCAGTTGAAGGCTTGACTCCTGCTAGAAATTGTTTGCTTACGCTGTTGCATGATTGATGGCTTTATTTTATGGAGGAAAACTATGAAATAATTATAGTTTGTTGAAAGCATTTGACTGCTGATAGATAGATAGTAATTCTACAATCACCACTAATGTTGCGATCGTAGAATTTATTGAAATTTACTCATTGTTGAATTGTTATATTTATAAATTATTGCTTCAAAATATAATGTAAACAAATTCCATATAATAAATATTTATAGCTAATGCGATAAAGTGACACAGTTTTTCTATGGACCTAAGCTGAAGCTGTTATTGAACAGTTATCATTTGAAGCTCAGTTCTCAATTTGTACAAATGGCAGTAAATACTTTTGGTTATTTATATTTCCGAAGGGCTTTGTGGGTTCAAAGACAGAAGCGTCTTTAATATCAAGCTTGTTTTTGACAAATTTAGCTCATTTGACATTATGCTCTTTCCTATGATATGAAATAAATAAAAAATTATTTAGAAATGTTCTAATTTAAGGAGAACCCAAATTTAAATAGAAAATTACTTAATTACTTACTGCTAATAATTTGGTAAGTTTTTAATTTTAATTTTATATTTTAGTATCTCGAGCTGAACGAGGGATATTCATCAAAAATGGAATTATGCAAGAAAATTCGCCAGTTTCTTTGTTCTCCGATGTGTAAAGATGGCGCCACACGAAAGTCATTTTATCTTCTTGAGATATTGCTCTATCAGACGGCTTTAAATGTTGACACTGGGAGATTCAAAGCTGCTTGCCAGGTTTTAGAGGTACCTTCATGCATCCTCTAACTCTTGTTGTCATTTATTTGCTATTGTGATATTTTCATTATTAATGTACTTTGTGATTGATTTTGTGTTAGACTTTGAAGTTAAGTTTATTTGGACTTGATAAAAAATCAGTTTAATTCAGTCCATAATTTTGTAAAGTCTGTAAACTGGGTAGAGTTGACTGTGAACGAGTGAAGGGTATGGACTATTAATGAATATGTATTGCTGATGATAATTCTATGCATAGTTTGATTTTCTTGTAGGAATCAAGTTTGATTTGATTTGAACATTTATGATCAATAGATATCGTTTAAAAATTGTTTCACTTTGCTGTGTCTATGCACTCAGTTGTTTGGTGCTAGGCTGTGATGAAGTCAAGAACTGGAAGACCGACTGTCGTCTGGATGATGCTAAGTCGATGTCACCGGATCATTCTCTGCTTTTCTCTCGTTCATCTCATCGAGTTCCATCAGCTTCCACCGACTCTCTTTGATCCAGCAAATAGCAATCCTGGTCGCATCGTTAATCTGGTAGGTTAATCTTTAGCACATGTGGGAAAAATTGTACGCACTTTTATGAAGTCAGACAGCAGCAGTCGTTCTTGGTGTTAGTAATTGTTCTTGGTTATTGCAATTGTAAACACATTGAATGATAAATAGGCTAGTGTACAATAGTAGGTATTACATGATCAATACTATTAATAATAGGTGCAATATTTAGTAAGTATAATAAATATATTGTGTACTACTTTAGATATATTAGATGTACTTTGTACAATTCTATGTGTACGATTCTACATATAATGTGTCCAATTGTAGATGCATTGTGCAGAATTCTAGGCATTGTTGTAGTCATTGACAATTCTAGGTATGATGTGTACTATTGTAGGTATATTGTGCAGCTAAAATGTTACATGTATTTGGTACAAAATTTGGTACAAAATATTACACAATATTTATATTAATATTAATGTTGTACGCAATATCATCATTACATTACATAACTGACGATCTATTCTGTTAAAGCAACATAAGATATTCCAGATAACTCCAGTTGAGAGTTGTCTAATCTTTTACTGCAATATTTTAATTGATATTTAATTCATGTAATTTAGTTTGTAATTCATGTAATTTAGATGCGAGTTTAGATGTTTACAAATCTTTTTTAAAGCAATTATGTTCACTTGAGGTTCTATGAACAGATGCAGACAAAACTTGACTCGGCCGTATGAGCACTTGTCGATCAATATTTATTAAATTAGATTATTGCTAAATGTTATTTTATTATAAAGGTACTGTAGTATATTTTATTGGAGTTATTGGCATGTGTTCATGTGTATGGTATATTGTTGTCATTCAAATTGAAGGCATATGTTGTATGAATTTTAAATTTTTCAAAGTTCTAGAACGTAGTGAAAGAAGAAATGACATTTATTCTTTCAAGACTCATTCCTCGGATTATAGTACACTGCAAGATTTGTATTTGGTGTATTTACCAGATACAAATATATTGCTTGTATGTGTGGGATTGTTGTTGAATGTCTGCTCAAAGAACTGTTATCGAAAATTCTGATTGTAGTTGTAAAATTTTGAATGTGTGATCATTTTAGAAGGCGTTCAGCTTGCCATGGACAGCAGACGGAAGAACGAGATGTCCAGCTAGCACACTCTGTAAACTTGTTGACGATGCATTGGCTGCTTGTGACTCTACCACTACAACATTAGTTGCTGGGCAGCAGACAGGTACCAGTGTACCATTTGCTGCTGAAGGACAGGGTGGTACTGTTATATCAGCTGCTGGGCCAAGTGGTACCACTGCAGCAGCTGCTGGGCCATGTGGTACCACTGTATCAGATGCTGGGCCAAGTGGTACTGCTACATCAGCTGCTGGGCCAAGTAGTACCGCTACATCAGCTGCTGGGCCAAGTGGTACCACAGCATTAGCTGCTGGGCCAAGTGGTACCACTACATCAGCTGCTGGGCCAAGTGGTATCTATATATCAGCTGCTGAGCAGCAAACCATGGCGTCAGCTGGGGGGAATGAGAAGGGTGTCACTACATCAGCTGATGTATTGCAAGCTGCTGGGCAGCAGACCATTACATCAGCTGCTGGGCAGCAAACTAGTGAAGACATCAACACTAAGGAAACACCAGCAGCTGTGTCCGATCACAGCAGATTAGAGTCCAGGGACAGTTGCAAGCAGTTGGAGCATTCATCTGTCAGCACCACACTTCTTCATGAGAGGATCAAGAAAGAATCTGATGTTGAACACATTGCAGGTTCAGCAAGGGCTACAGCTTGGTCTGCTGTTCCGATTAAGAAAGAAATCGAAGATGGTTTTTCACTACTTCCTGTAGAGTTGTACAGTGGACTGGGAATTAATCGGGAACTCGATCCGGCCCTTTCTGTTCAGTCACTTGATTTTGGTTCTAGTCAGCGTATTAAAGAAGAATCTGATTCTCATGTAGCAGCTATGATACAATGTGCTCCCGTCGAAGGCTGTAATTCTGACGACGTACTCGTCAAGAATGAACTAGCGGAAGATGATTGGATGAAAGGTGGTGAAGTCAGTAAGATAAACATTGCACGACTTGATGAAGCATGCAGTCCAGGAAGGGTTATGACCGACCTCAAGTCCCTTGGCATGGTTGATGATGCTGAATACGAAGCAGAATTGTGCCAGGATTGGTTCGATCAATTGCTCAGATGTCGTGTAATGCTTCAAGCTATAGCCAGCGGGTGAGTGGTTTGTTATTCGTTATAATTTAGTCATATTTTTAGCAAGAGTGAGGAAACGTTAACTAACAAAAACAGTTATTGGACAGATTAAACTTTGAGCATAGGCTTTTTGCAAAGATGGCTGTAGAAGCAAAAGCATATTTGATTTTGCATGGGTTCGCCTACCTGGTCAGAATGATTTTTAAGCTGTGGAGCGTATGAAATGATGCCGTGCTTGATTATTATTCACGGTAAATTGTAGACTGAACCAGTGCTCGAATTACTTCAAAATAAGTAGGGGGGCCCAAAATTTTCTGACGAGCAGGGGGGAGGTAGTGACGGTCAAAATTAAAGAAGTAGGGGGCCCAATTCACGTTTTCACAAAAAGTAGGGGGGCTCCCGGAAGAAGTAGGGGGGCTCGGCCCCCCCCCCCGTAATTCGAGTACTGGACTGAACCTCAGCTAAATGTGTGCCAAAATCTAGTGTAATTGTTATCATTATGCAGAAGTATTCAATGCTAGATTATTGATTGCATAACTTTTTATTCATGAAAGAGTGCAACTGAGCTCGTTGATTTTGTTGAAAGTGATTTATCTCTGGTAGTCGCCATGTTTAAGATCGTGTTTGATGTTTACAGTATGGATGCTGCACGAACATATTGCCTGCAACTTCTTGACAAACATCCAGACCGTGATTATCTCTGGCTTCTTTTACTGGAACTTGAAAGCCAATCAACTAATCATGGAAATATCAACGAGGTTAGATTTTGGATATTTGTTCAGTGTTAGAGCTGCCTACGTGCATCAGCTCTGACATTGTTTCAGTTCATTAAGTCTGTTTATTAATATTATGAGTTAATAAAACAACTGGATGTAAAACTGTTGATCAGAATTACAGATCTGTTGCAATAAAATTAATTGTCAAGAATTACATGTGCAACATTTTAAGGTCCATGGTTTGTATCCACTGAAAGCTTTGTTGAATGGACCAAATTTATTTTATTTGTCGCAACTTTATCGTCATCATTTTACATCTAGCTTCTCAGGTTAAACTGGATTGAAAATTTGTTTTATGTGATGTTCTAGATGTGTATGATGATGCCGAATACGTTGTACTCTGTTTATTCATTATAAGAATTGAATATGTTGGTGAAGATACATGTTTCTATTGACTGATCCGCAAAGTTATACTTTGTTGATTTCTTATAAGAACTAGAATAAGTTAAGAAAGTCTAGCCAAGCCAATACATCATATTGACTGATCGTTCATAACTCTAACTTGCTAGTATTACTATTGCATTAAAGTTGAAGTGTCGACATATACTCTCCCAAACTTGCAGTGCATGATCAGAAATAAACACAACTAATACTCCAATTAAGCCACAATCAGAACAAGAAAAATACAAAGAAGGAGTGTTCGGGAAATAATTCTAAATGTTAAACTTGTTGCAGTTCACTGAATCACACAAATTAATGTCTAGTTTTGCAACCATGATGTAGAAGTTTTTAATTTTTTTTTTTTAAATTGAACATGTACGCTGTTATCTTGATATTTATATTCACGAATAGATGTTAATTTGTTTTAGACGATTCAGAATGCACTTGATCATTGTCCGCATTCTATGCGGCTTTACTTGGCAGCCGTCTCCATATGTATTGCTCAGCAGGATACATCTAAAGCTTTGTATTACGCCAGACAGTGTATCGCCTCTCTGTTTGCTGTGCAAACACAAGATATGCTGGATTATAGGCTTTGCTATCGGTAAGTTCCCTATTTCATCGTCTTTTTTATCTCAGCAATTTATATTTGTTTTATTATTTTGTGGAGATTTGTTATGTATAATACACATGTATTGTGCATAGTATGCATTGTTGGTGCCTTATTTGTTGTGAGTGTTATGTAGTTCTAAAATCATTACAGTTTATGTCATTTAATAGTTTAAAACTTCTTGAAATATTTGATTTAAAAGGGTTCGAGGCCATAGACTTGTGGTACATCTGTTGCTCTGCTTTGAAGAAGTTCAGCCGATTAGTGTGGTAGTCAATGATTGGTCAATATCAAAAAACTTCGAAAATTACAGAAAGTCGCTTAATTGACTGACATTTGCTCAGATCTACTGAACAACATGTGTAGTGTGGTACTCAGTCATCATCATCATCATCATAGCAAACATTTTAAAATTTCTTAACCCAGATCTCGGAGGAAATGTAGAAGCTGCTAAATGAAGTATTGCACAATAGACATTCGTGTTTTAGTAGCTCTGTGGAGTTGTTCTGTGGACCTGCTCAAGTTAACAGACCATGGATTACTGAGTATATATAAGGGAATCGTCCTGAATCATTGTGAATCAGATTCATCATGGCTGGTTGCAATGGAGATTCATTATACATGATAATCAGTACTATGCTTGTGATCTTGCAGGTATGTTGTAAATGTATGTATGTTGTTTCAATGTTGTAGTCAGGTACTGCATCAGTCGCTGCCCTTAGGATACAAGCGGAGAAGTCTCGCGTCCTCTGTCACACAGGAATTCTTGAGAAAGAATTTAGCCGACATCTGGATGTGCTACTGGTGAGTCTCAATAACTATCAACGTGTGCTTGTGTGGAATAACTCGCATCAAGTTGTTCGAATGACAATAATTGCAGCTGTTTTGTGAAACAAATTCGTTTAAATGGTCAATGTAATATTTTAGCAGTGGGCCCTTTTTGAGTTTATGGTTTGTATTACTATTTTAATATTTTTCAGTGAAATAAGTGGTTTTTTTCAACTGATTTCAAGTGGAAACTCCAGGGATACAGTAGGTAACATAACCCCATTAACGGTGACAGGATTGTATAGAGTGATCCTGATCCGTGTTTATTTGTACCTGGACATTGTGTAGTGTTATGTGAATGTGTGGTTATTAGATCTTGTGAATGAATGGGTTATGAATGAATGAATGAATTGTGAATGAGTTATTGTGTGAATGAATGACTTATATCAATAGTTGTTGAATTATGTGGCTGCCTATAGTCTACTACTGGACCTGGAAGGTGATCGCATCGGTGCTACGCAGGCGTACCGTGCCGGTCTAGACGACCTTCACTCGACCTCTGACCTCTGTCGTCTCTGGCTCTGCTTCTTGCATCGTGCGACCTGTGACATGCTGTACTCCACCTCGCAATGGGCGCCGAGCGTGCCAGGAACCGTCGAGAGCGGCGTGGAACCGTTGTCCAGTCAGGACTTGACGGAGTTGAAGAGTTTAGTCGATCAGGCTTTGCTCACAATCCCACTCAAGACAGTTCTACCACACAGCAACAGTCGGACGTGGACCAACTACTCTTACCATAACGACATCATTGATTTCTACCTCAAGTGCCTGGCCAGCTTTGAGGACCGCGTGGTTGTACTTGAAGAATACTTGAAGTTGTTTCCGCGCAACAATGGCCTAATTCTAAGGTTATCTTTTTGTTTACTACTTTACTATTGTTATTACTTCATTTGGTTTTACATTGATGTTAGGTATTGTGGTGTCTATTTTATCCTATTCTGTAAGGCTGCTACTCAGTCCTTTCTATGGTCAAGTAGCTTGATGGTTCAAGGGTTGTAAAGTTTTACCCATAATCAAGCATGAAAGTCATATGATGCCTGTCTGTTGATTTAAAGTTAACAGTTCAGTGTATGCATTTAGGTTTGGACTGTGTAACACGATGCTGTTGTCTGATTCAAGAGAGTCTATCTTATCACATTTGTTTCTTTTATTGCTAGTGAAATTGCTAAAACTGATCCAAAGGAAATCACCCATTGCCGGTGCGGCTTGGTGGCAGCAAGGGCATACGGGCGTAAAAAATCCAGCCATAATTAGCCGTCAGGGACATTACTTAAGTCTATACCTATGCTAGCACAGACATCTTGCGAAGGTTGATAGTTGACTATAAGCGATGAATGGTGGTGATGATGATGATCTATGACTAACTTTGCACTTCCACTTTTATTCACTATTACGGATAATATTAAATAATTGCTTGTACTAATCTAATTTCTTTCAACTTACCATTCAACTTTTAATATTATGTAAGTTCTGTTGTCATAGAATTAGCTCAGTTTAGAATTAATATTACTTGTTCATTTGTGTAAATTCTCAGACCATGCGATTATTTGCTAAAGACGGGACACTATTCACTAAGTCGTGGACATTGCATGGCTGCCTTGATGGAAACACCAAATGCTCTGTCTCTATGGAACATGTAAGAACCTTATAAATTTACTACCCTGTAAGCAGTGGCTTGCCAGTGATATTTGTGTAATGCTTTGTGTGTAGAAACCTGTTTGCTACTTGTTGTGACTAGGCAGTGATATTCGTCTGTTGCGACCGCTCTGACAAGCCTGAGTTATTTTTCTTATGCATGTTCTTGGAACTGGTTGTTAGGAAATAGGTTCTAATTGTTCAGTGAGTCGACAAAGGTCAGTAGAGGTCAGTAGTTTAATAACTTGATTACTTGAGCTGGACGGGAAGTGCAGAATACATTCTGTAGTCATCTAGTGACATCAGCCAGTCGTAAGGTGCTAACGTTCTGGACGTGTAGTAGCTGCAATACTTTTATTATTATTGTGACTATTATAGTATTTGTCATTCTTATTGTCACTGTATTGATTTTGTCATTATTATTGTCACTAGGATTTGTCACTATTAAGGGCACTTTATTGCTAATGCCTATCTGTTTATAATGCATCTTATATTTTAAGGCTAAACAATAAAGCATGATTTACTGCTCTATTGTTTAAATACATCACTCACCATGTCCGATATTTAGTGGGCATTAATACTTGCAAATCTAAATGCATGTTAGATTGAATTGTGCACATTAGTGTTCTTAAATCACAAAGCATTTGTGCTAATTTTCTGTTGCAGAAGGCTGTTGTTAGAAGAACGAGTTGGTGATGTCACTCAGGTAATCTTACCTGTCAAAGACAGTTCCCTGCTGCTCTAGATCACTCCACACTTAGAGCTCTTGTTCTTCTCGTATGCTTTGTTAAGATACGAGCCTGTAACTTAATGATTACAGATAATATGTGTTTTTAAAGCTGTGACCCGGAGGATCTTTATATGACGATTGAATGCTGTGATTTGTTGAGTGTAATCAGCTTAAACTTGTCTCGCCCTAGACTGTTCTATTCATTAGCCTGAATATTAAATTGTGACGATGACAATGGCACTTGTAAGTGACATTTTTGTGACACCCTTTTAATGTCGATGTCACTTACTGTCAGGTGACATCTTTGTGGCACCCGATATCATCATCATCAACTGTTGTCATTATGAATTGTGTATGGCTCTTTGACGTATATAAATTCTTTAGGTCAACTGTTGCAACTCTTTTTTAGCTTGTACTATTTAGTTCTGTTTGTATAACCAAGAATAGCCCTCCAGAGTAACTCGCCAGAGAGAGGGAGACAGATCGAATCTACACGAGTCGACAGATTGACATTTGTGATAGAGTGAATTATCCGCTTGGTGTAAAGTCTCCCTGAATATTATGATCAGAAATATTTAAAGTAAGATACAACATAAAATTGTAAGGAGAAGTCGCTAAGAACTACCCAAATATGAGAAACATTGTGCATAAGATCAAAATAATCTCAAAATAGAAACTATGTGAAGCGGAAGACTAATTATTGTGTACAATGATAAAGATATAATTTACATTGAATTTGTCCTATAATTGATGTTGAATTCTTCACTTGTGTGCGTTCTGCTCTGTTTGACGCTGTAGGTTCGGTTAACTTACCACCAAGCAAGCCATCAATTGCGCTACATGCGGGATATTTGGAAAAATGTAATTATTAAATTCATATGATTAAATTTTCTGACAGAATAAGGAGATAATGCAGAGGAATATTGGGCCTCAAACCGTTTAGACTATTGAACAGCTACGTATACTCCATTTTGAACTATGGATGTGGAACAAATCCATGCTCAAAAAAGTAAATGCATCTGAGCATTGGTACTACAGGAGGATGTTGAAGAAGTGTGAGGTAAAAGAGCCAGAGGAAGACCAAGATTAATGTGGACAGATGATATCATTGGGTGGACATGACTAGCGGCATATGAGTTGGTAAAGAGGATAGCGGAAGATAGAAAAGGATGGAAATCCATAGTGGTCAGCCTTCTATTAGAAGATGACACGTGATGATGAAGACGGTGATGATTAATTTTTGTTGCAGTTATAGATCGGTTTGGGATAAATATTCTCTACGCGTTTATCACTGTGGTTAAACTATGCTGGTGGGCAGAAAGTTTTTGGGATGCTACAAAATAGCTGTAAATTGCGCATTAGCGTTTCA